>JADRCD010177323.1:0-12180 GCA_019843815.1 Montemys delectorum
CCTCTCTCTCTCTCCCTTCCTCTCCCTCTCTCTCTCCCTCTCCCTCTCTTTCTCTCTCTCTCTCCCTTCCTCTACCTCTCTCTCTCTCTCCCTCACCCTCTCTTTCTCTCTCTCTCTCTGTTTCTCTCTCTCTGGTTGATGGTTTTGATTTGGATTTATTTTATCTTATGTGTATGAATCTTTTCCTGCATATATGTATGTGTACCACACGCATCCCTGGAGGCACCCAAGTAGGCCAGAAGAAGGCAGTTGGCCTTCTGGAATTACAGTGGCTACAAATCTGCACTTGGGTGCTGGGAACTGAACGCTGTCAGCAAGTCACCGAGCCACCTCTCCAGCCCTGAATGCTCTTGTTCAGTGACAGGCCCTCATCCACCTGCCTTCAAATTCTCTTTATAACAGAATTCGTTCCTTAAGCCTGGATCCCCACCTTCTGTTTGTCCCTCTTCTCGTTTACTTACCTTCTAAATTACAGGGCTGAGAGACAAGCAATGGATGGGTAAAAGGTGATTGAGAGGTAGGGATGATGTGTTGCTGAATAGATGGGAATGGACCAGCCCTCCTGATTGGATCGATGGATAGATGGGAATGGACCAGCCCTCCTGATTGGAGTCATCTCTGTCTCCTCATCTCTTGATGTTTCCTTTGCTCCATATGCTTCAAGCTGATTTATTTTCGTTGTTGCTTTGTTTTTGTTTTTGCTGTTTGTTTGTTTTTGTTTTTTGAGACAGGGTTTCTCTGCATAACAGCCTTGGCTGTCCTGGAACCGCTGTCTAGACCAGACTGGCCTCAAACTCAAAGGCTTGAGCCACCATGCCCTGCAGCCAGCTTCTTAAGCACATGACATCCTATTCGGCCCTCAGAGACTTGATAGATACTCCTCCTCTTATTATACATTGAATCAGAGGCAGGAGGTGAAGGAATAGAATGGATTGTGGGATAGACTTCTGGCTTGCTGACTAGGGAGTGGATGGATGGATAGATGGACAGATGAACTAAGGGGCAGATGGATGGATGGACAGTTGGCTTGCTAACTAGGGAGTGAGTTGGTGGGTGGATGCATTAGTAGATAGACAGACTTGTTGGTCAGAAATGGTTGAGTTGGGTGGGTGAGTGGATGGACAGATGAATGCGTGGACACGCAGATGGACAAACAGCTGGACATGGAAAGAAGGTATATAGACAGACAGAGACAGACAAAGAGCCAGCTTGCTAAGAAATGAATAGACTGAGAGATTGACAGATGGATGGGATGGGTGGATGGTTGGATGGATGGATGGGTGGATGGTTGGATGGATGGATGGGTGGATGGTTGGATGGGGAGACAGGGGATGAGATGGGTGAGTGGATGGATGGATGGGGGTGGGGAATTGTTGGATGGGGGATGGGGGGTGGGAAGGGGGGTGGATGCTGGCTGGGAAGTTGATGAGTATATGGATGGTTGTTCCACAGAGAACAGATCGTAGCCCAGGAGCCAGGTTCCCAGAATCTAAATCTGAGCCATACCTTCTCCTTGTGTGTGACTTTGAACACACTGATTGACCCTCTTTGCTTCTTCCTCCACTGTGAGATGGGTGGACAGAGAGTCTCTTCCTATCAGACAGGGACAGAGTTGGCAGGATGATGAGCAACACAAACTCATCACTCCATAGACACCAGCAATCACTGTGTGGGCAGCTAATTGATTGACAGGTGGGTGGTTGAATGGCCTGCCTTGATCTCATCTTCAAAAACAAGGTGGGGCTGGAGGGATGGTTCAGCAGTTCAGAGCACTGGCTGCTCTTCCAGAGGACCAGGATTTCATTCCCAGCACCCACATGGTGGGTAAGAACTGGTTATAACTCCAGGCCCAGGTGATATAACACTGTCTCCTGGCCTCCTGATACACTAGGCACACACATGGTACACATACATACATATAAGCCACTCACACACGTAGAACAAAACAAAAATATGTAAATAAACAAACTTTGTTTTAAAAAAAAGACCCTTCCCACTAGGGTCCGAGCTCCTGTGCACCACACTTGAGTGGAGCCACACTGCCTGGCTTAGGCCAGTCCTGGCCTTGTTTTCTTCCTGGCACCTCGTCTCTGCTGACTGAGGGTGACTTTGTGAGTGGACTTTGGGGCCCAGAGGCAAAATGGAAGGGGAGGTGCTGGTGGTTGTAGGCTGGACCTAGATCTCATATCCTGATGGTCAGAACCTCTAATTTCCAAGGATATGGGGAGGGGTTGAGCACGAGGCAGCAGTAATCGGAACACTGGGATCTCAGTCAGGAAGGGTGGAAGGAGGGCCTCAGGCAGAGAGGCAGCCTTTCTGACCTAAGCAAGAAGGCCTGTTAGCCCTGGGCCTGAAGAAGCTCTCAGAGGACCTGGTAAGGCACGAGGTCTGAGAGAGAGGAAGGGAGCAATAGCTGTTATACAAAGTGGATGAAGGCTGGAAACCCAAGGTCCTAGGTGATCTGGGACAGGTCCTGGCCACCCTCTGAGTGGCCCAGGTCCCCTTTGGTGCCATGATGTTACTACACATTTGATAATAGGCACTCCATCACACATGGAAGCCCTCGGGTAGGAACCTCTCCATGACTACTAGGTTATATTCTGCCAATAGTGTCCTTAACCCAGACCATGCTACTCTGATGTGGAAGTGTTATGGGGGGAGGGGGAGGTGAGGAAAATAGCTAGGGAAATCCCCCTTTAGGAAAGCCTAGCCAGGCAAACCTTGCCTGTTTGGTTTTTTTTTCCTTTTTGTTTGTTTTGTTTTGTTTTGTTTTGTTTTGAGACAGGGTTTCTGGCTGTCCTGGAACTCACTCTGTAGACCAGGCTGGCCTCGAACTCAGAAATCCACCTGCTACTGCCTGCCAGTGCTGGGATTAAAGGCATGTGCCACCACCGCCCGGCTTACCTGTTTATTTCATTTGCAGCTTTTGTGCTGCGTTTAGAGGTGGAGCACCTGCCTAGCACAGGCAAGGCCTGAAGCTCCATCCCTAGCAGCAGCTCCAGAGGCTGGGTGTGGTGGCACAGGTTTCTAACCACAGCACTCGGGGGGTAGAGGCAGGTGGATTCCTGAGTTTGAGGCCAGTCTGGACCATGCCAGTTAGGGCTTCATACTATGACCCTGACTCTAAACAAGCAGATAGATAGATTGATAGACAGATAGATGATAGACAGATAGACATATAGGTAGATGATAGATGGATAGATAGATAGATAGATAGATAGATGATAGACAGATAGATAGACAAATAGATGATAGAGAGATGATAGATAGATAAATAGATAGATAGACAGATAGATGATAGACAGACAGATAGATAGATGATAGATAGATAAATGATAGACAGACAGATAGGTAGATGATAGACTAGATAGATGGTAGGTAGATAGACAGATAAGTAGATACATAGATACATAGATAGATAAATGGCCTCTCGGCCCTTCCTGGGCATAAACTCCAGCTCCGTGATTTGCACAGATGGCTTCACCTCTCTGTGCCTCAACTCCTAATTTACTAAGTGGAGGTCATAACAGACGTGATCCTGATGGCTCCTGGTAAGGACCCTGGGCTCAGAGTTCAGCTGCTGGCTTACACTGGCAATCTTTCTAAACGGTACACGATGCTGACTCAGCCCTGCTTCTGACTTCTGATCTCATTTTATTCATCCTAGAAGTTCCTGGAAGGTAAGGGCTATGGTCCATCCTCCCCAGTGCTCAGCCGGTGTTTGGGAAAGATAAAGCCATTGGGACTCTGGGCTGACCTGGAGCACAGGAAGAGCCACAGTCCACCCCACCCTCAGCCTCCCACGGCCTCCTGCCTGCCTGCTGTCAGGTGCTGATGGTTGAAAGGGATAGAGATGACGGCCTTGCGTTAAGAGAGCTGGTTCTGGGGCATCTTCTCTCCCTTCCTTACCTGCTCTGCATGTGCAAATTACTTAATCTCTCTGATGGTCAATTAAAAGTACAGAGTGCTGAATAGTTCATTCTGTTGGCTCTGTAGCATATGAGCACTCTGGGCACCACGTCTATCTCTATCTCCCTTCCTCTGCAGCACCCCTGACCCAGCCAGTCAGCCAGAGGCAGCCATTAGTGAACATCTTGCTCCAGTTGTTTGCTATCCCAATAGTAGCCATTTACATAAGCAGTACTGTGTGTTTTAAATCGTATTCTTTTTGTTTGCTTTAGAGCTCTGATTTCTTCTGAAGATTTTATCCATCCCTGCTGTTTTGAAGCTCTGCCTGGGTTGCTGGGTGAGCATCTAGCAACTCACCTCTGATCTCTTCCAGGTCCTGCATAAACAGTGTCCACATGTTCCCTCTGCTTAGAGAGATGGACCCCATATGCCTGCTCTCCACACAAGCAACACTGCAACATACATACATGTCCTTCCAAACTCCCCTCAATTGCTGTTTGTTTGTTTGTTTGTTTGTTTCTCTGTGTAGCCTTGCCCATCCTGGAATTTATTCTGTAGAGTAGGCTATCCTCAAACTCATGAGATTCTCCTGCCTCTGCCGCTGAAGTGCTGGGGCACCACCACCACTTGGCTTTCAATTGTCGGTTTGTTTTTGTTTTTAATCATGCTCATTTATGTGTGTGTGATGTGTGTGTGCAAGGGTGCATGTGCCACAGCACACACATGGAAGTCAGAGATCAGCATGAGGGAGTTGTTTTTACCGTTCCACCATGTTGGTCCCAGGGATTGGCTGCAAGTGCCTTTACCAGCTGAACCGTCTTGCAGCACCTTCTTTATTTTTGAGACATGATCTTGATCTTGCTTGTCACCTAGGCTGGGCTGGAGTGCCTGGACTCAAGGGATCCTTCTTCTTCAATTACAGGAGATTGGGATTACAGACTCCATCAGCACATCAAAGCATAGGCCTTACATGTCCAACTGCTGAGCTCTTTTTTTTTTTTTTTTTTTTTTTCCCCGTTTTTCGAGAGACAAGGTTTCTCTGTGTAGCACTGGCTGTCCTGGAACTCATTCTGTAGACCAGGCTGGCCTCTCTGCCTCCCAAGTGCTGGGATTAAAGGTATGCACCACCATTGCCCAGCTGCTGAGCTCTTTTTGAGACAGTGTCTCATTGTAGCTGAGGGTGGCCTTGAACCCCTCATCTTACTAAGAATGACCATGAATTCCTGATCTTCCCTCTGCTGCTTCCCAAGTGCTGGGATTGTAGACTTGAGCCACCATTCCTGGTCCAACTTTCTTTCTTCCCTCCTCTTTTTCTTTCCTCCTTCCTTCCTTCCTTCCTTCCTTCCTTCCTTCCTTCCTTCCTTTCTTTCTTTCCTTTCTCTCTTTCTCTCTTTTTAAAGATTTATTTATTTTATGTATATGAGTACACCATTGCTCTCTTTCGACACACCAGAAGAGGACATCAGATCTCATTACAGATGTTTGTGAGCCACCATGTATGTGGTTCTGGGAATTGAACTCAGGACTTCTGGAAGTGAAGTCAGTGCTCTTAACTGCTGAGCCATCTCTTCAGCCCCTGGCCCAACTTTCTAATATTTTTTGTTTGTTTGTTTTGTTTTGTTTTTCAGGGGAGAGCGCGAACGCAGTCCCCCACTACCACAAATTATGCAGTCGAGTTTCCCACATTTGGGGAAATCGCAGGGGTCAGCACATCCGGAGTACAATGGATAAGCCTCGCCCTGGGAAAACCACCTTCATGATCATGGTATCTCCCCTGCCAGGTAAGTATTTTTGTTTGCTCATTTGTTTTTCGAGATAGGGTTTCTCTGTGTAGCCCTGGCCGCCTTGGAACTCACTCTGTAGACCAGGCTGGCCTTGAACTCAGAAATCCGCCTGCCTCTGCCTCCCAAGTGCTGGGACTAAAGGCATGCCCCACCACTGCCCGGCCCAACTTTCTATTTTGAGATAAGGGTCTCACCAAGTTGCCCAGGGTTACCTTGAAGTTGAGTAAGGTTTGCTTTTTGATCCTCCTGCCTGTTCTCTTGAGTAGCTGCAATTACAGTCTTGCGCTACCAGGCACAGCTCTATTTTTTTGAAGTGTACACATGCACGTGCACACATATACACACTTTCCTTCAGATTATGGGTGTGCTTTCAACTTGACCTTGTGGATACCTGTTTTGCCCTTCTCACTGGCCTTGCTGGAATTTTCCTTCTTAGGGTGCTCTGTTGAGTTGAGTCTGCTCTCTTGCAGCTCTTCTCTGACACTTTGGTTCCGTTTCGTGCCTCTGCATCCAGAGTCAGTGCAGGGGACATGGCAGAGGCAGTTGGGCTGAGCACCTGGTGGTGCCTTAACCCATTTTCTCCTTGCCTCGTATGACACTCTAAATGCTTAACACCTTGCTCTCCACAGGAACCAAAGAAGGCTGGGAGAGGTGACTGCATGATCGGGGTTACAGTCCTGAGATGTAGGAGAGCCAGGGTTCAAACCTAGTCAGTCCCTAAAGCAACCCCACTCCTGCCCCGGTGCCCGGGTTAGAATTCTACCAACACAGCTCATGGCAGGGGGGTGGGAGTGGGGGGGTGGGGAAGAGCTTTCATCAGTTAAGAGTGCTTGCTGCTCTTCCAGAGGGATCAAGTCAGATTCCCTGAACCCATACTGAGCAGATCACAACACCTGTGAGTACAGTTCCAGGGAACTCCCACACCCTCCTCTGGCCTCCATGGGCACCTGGTAGCACACATCTTTAGTTCCAGCACTGGGGAGACGGTGGCGGGTAGATTTCAGAGTTCAAGGCCAGTATGGAGCCTGGTCTCCATACAAGTTCCTGGCCAGCATTGCATTGTGAGTCTCAAATATGTGTGCATACATGTGTGTGTGTGTGTGTGTGTGTGCGTGTGTAAATAAATAGGAAAGTGAATGTCTTCCCAGCACCAAACACAAACCTCCTGGGGCAGCAGATGTTCACACCTTTCAACACCAGCTAAGCAAGTGTTTGGGTCCCTTGGTGGTGGTGGTGGTGGGGGGGGTTGTCTGCAGTCTAGACTTCCATTTAGCACTGTCACTTCTCCAGAGGAAAGAGGAAAGTTGAAGTCCCCCTCTCCAGGGCCTTCCTCCATGTCGCTCCAGAAGATAAGAAGCCCTCTATCTGGGAATAAGATGCTGCCCTGCAGCCAGGCTCATCTGGGTATCAGGTGGTGGGAAGGAGCTCTGGAGATCTAGCTGCAGAGACCAGGGTCAGAGAGAAGTGAGCTGAAGCTGTCTCCAGCAGCCTCTCCCACTCAGAGAGAACACAGGCTTTAGCGCCGGTGGGATGGGGTTTCTGGTTAGATAGTGACTTCCTGGGCCAGATCCCACCCCACATTCCAGAGTGGTTCAGGAAGTTGCAGGTTGCTGAGTAATGGCTGAGGAGAGATTAATTACAGGATGGGCTTTTTGTCTGTGTCAAAGGGATGCCTGCTATCTGACTGTAGGAACAGGCATGCGGTAATGCTGCTAGTTGACTAAGTTCAGGCAGGAAAGAGAATCAGGCTCGGCCCTGCTCTGTCTCCTTCCTAAGTAGTAGAGGATGACCTAGAGTTTCTCATCCTCCTGCCTCAACCTCTCCAGTGCTAGAATTACCAGCATTCTCCACCATGCCTGTTTTCTGTGGTGCTGGGGATTAAACCCAGGGCCTTCTGCATGCTGGGCAAACAGTCTACCTGCCAGGCCACCCCCATCCTTAGCCCCAAACCAGGCTCTGACTCTGCTAGGAAAACTGAGTTCCCATAGCTCTGGTGTTGGCAAGATGATATTGGAAGCTGGGGGTGGGTTCTCCGTATTGAACCTAGAAGGCAGTGGAGGGGAGATGGGTGGTGTGAGAGCCAGCCTAGAATATGCTGACACTCAGACCTCAACCTCAACCATCTCTGATATTCGCAGGTCACAACAGGCCTCTGTGTCCTCTATTCCCAGCCAAGATGCACCCATATGCAAAGGGACCAGCTCTAGGGAAAAGCGGAACAAACATTTCAGGGTGTCCCTTGTGTGCCAGGCCCTGGGCTGGGTGCTTCACCCTGATGGTCTCCCTAGCAACCTCAGGTGTACCCCCTGGCCTTCCTCCTGGCCCACGGCTGAAGAAGCTGACTCAGCACACTTGCAGGCCCATTGTTTTCCCGCAGATTAGCAATTATGCCCTTCTGTTTGCAGTGTGAGCTCACAAGCCCCGCCCTCGTCCGTCCTCCAGGTGACCAGTTTGATTCTCTCAACAGTTAAGTGGCTTCTTCTGCCCCTCTGTCTAGCCCTTCCCATTCACCTTCCTGCCAGCTGTTAGGGTGGAAATCCTTAGAGCCTGAGGTGATGCCCAGTGGCAGATCTTGAGAACAAGCCTGAGGGCTTGGGTTAGATTCCCTTGCAGCACAAAACCAAAGCAACCCTATATTTCCAGTCTCCCTTGCCCACCCAGCTCAGAATCCTGTGGGGACAATCTGGTAGCCACTGCTCTCGGCTACAGCCTCTCGCACATTAATGTACATCCTGTTTTGCATGAGATGATAAACTAATCCAAGAGAGGTATGCCTAATAAGACTCCTCTGGGTAATGACAGAGAAGATGGCTCAGCAGATAAAGGCACTCGCTGCCAAGACTTACGACCTGAGGTCCATCTTCAGGACCCACAGGGTGGGAGGAAAAAACCAGCTCCTACAAGTTGTCCTCTGACCTCTACTTGTGCCCTGTGACCTGCGAATGCTACTGCCACAACTCCTCCCCAAATAAATAATATATAATTTTTTTAAAGATTTATTTATTATTATACATAAGTACACTGTAGCTGTGTTCAGACACACCAGAAGAGGGTGTCAGGTCTCATTACAGGTGGTTGTAAGCCACCATGTGGTTGCTGGGATTTGAACTGGGGACCTTTGGGAGAGCAGTCAGTGCTCTTAACCACTGAGCCATCTCTCCAGCCCAAATAATATATAATTTAAAAAGAACTGAATAGGACTGGAGAATTGGCTCAACACTTGTTGCTCTTCCAGAGAACCTGGGTTCAGTCCCCAGCACCCACATAGTAGGTCTCAACCTCTCCCTTCTGATCTCACGGTATACATACACACAGGCAAAGCACTGAAACACAAATAAATAAATTTAAAAATTTTTAAATAAAAAAAGATAGCAAGAGATTTGGACACTGGAGTTTACAAACTGCAGTCCCTTCTAGACCAAGATCTCCACTTGCTTGCTTTCATTCATTTATTTGTTTGATTTTGTATTTACTCATTCATTTGTTGTTCGTCTGTTTGTTTGTTAAAGCAGGGACATGTGTAGCCCAGGCTGGACTTAAAACTTGTTACCTGGCCGAGGGTGACTTTGAATGCCTGAATCTCCTGACTCCACATCCCGAGTGCTTGAGATTATAGGTGTGCATGCAATACCCATCTGGCTTTGTTTTAATTTCAGTTTTTATTTTTGAGACAGGGTCACATTATGTAGCTGACTTGTAACTCACCTTAGGCTTGAAACCGGGATCCTCCTGATTCCACCCCCACCCCCACCTCCGGGCGCTAGGATTAAAGGCGTGTGCCTCCCTGTCCAGTTGTTTCTAACTTTAACTTTCTGAACCATCTCCCTCCCATTTGCCTCCTCCTTCAGCAAACACTTTTACTAGGTTTTAATTTATGTTCTCAAAGTTTCTCTGTGCCAACAAAAGCAAATGACACCATCCTTGCCCATTTCTCCCCTTCCCCAAACAGCAGGACGATGATACACTAGGGCTGGCTATCATCATCATCATCGCATCTGAGATACCTGCGGAGTCGGCAGGCTTACTCATCTCTCTTTTCCCCGAGATGGTATTTTACGTGTAGTCCAAGCTGATCTTGATCTCCTGGGCTCAACTGTTCCTCTCCCCTGAGCCTTCTGAGTGACTGGGACATGTCCTACTCATATGTAGAACCCTTCCTGGAGAATGACATTATTATACCATTGTGTGATGTGTCATAATTTACTCAGCCTCCTGGTGGCTTCTTTATTTTAACTAAGTGTATTGCCTATCTATTCTTCGGGGATTTTATTCATGTATACAATGTGTTTTAATCACACCCAACTTCCTTTTTCATTTAAATACAGTGTGTGTGTGTGTGTGTGTGTGTGTGTGTGTGTGTGTGTTGTGTGTACTTTGCTATACGTAGAGGCCAGAGGCTAATTTTAAATATCTTCCTCAATCACTCTCCACTTTGTTTTGTTTTGTTTTGTTTTGTTTTTGAGACAGGATCCCTCAGCTGGACTGGCTTGCTAGCAGCTTGTGGGATCCACTTGCCTTTGCATCTTCATCCCTCTGGCACTGGAATTACAACTGCACACCACTATGCCTAGCTTTTGTGTAGGTGCTAGTAATTTGAACTTGGGTCACATGCTTGCATAGCAAGCAGTTTCCCCACTGAGCCACATCCCCAGGCCCTCGCCTGGTTGCTGAGCCCTCCACACTCTGGCTAGCCTTGTTGTAACAGTTCATACCCATGGGCTAGTGAGATGGCTCAGCGGGTAAGAGCACTGACTGCTCTTCAGAAGGTCCTGAGTTCAAATCCCAGCAACCACATGGTGGCTCACAACCACCCATAATGAAATCTGATACCCTCTTCTGTATACTCATTTATAATAATAAACAGTTCATACCCAGCTCCATCTGCCTAAGCCCCCGCAGACACTTCCCATATGTTCTCCCTTAGTATCAGGGTTTCCTCCTCCTCTTTCTCATTTATCTTCCTGTGGTTCATCTCACCATCTCTGTCTGCTTTCCCAAACAGCCTCCAGCGCCTGAGGCTCAGAAACCAGGTATTGTTTAATCCCAGCACTTGGGAGGCAGAGGCAGGCGGATTTCTGAGTTCGAGGCCAGCCTGGTCTACAGAGTGAGTTCCAGGATAGCCAGAGCCATACAGAGAAATCTTGTTTCAAAAAAGCCAAAAAAAAAAAAAAAAAAAAAAAAAAAAACCTAGGTCTTGGATTCATCCTCCGGTTCCTTCAAGGACCAGGGCTGGGCACACAATGGCTTTCAAGAGCATTAAGCACTCAATGGGTGGCACATATGATTGGTTCCATGGGATGGTGACTCTACCAGGCCACGGGCTGAGTCTGAGAGCCCAGAAGCTGCCCAGGGCAAGGGAGACCTCTTGTCCAAGCCTCTGCCTTGTGCTTGAGCACTTAGAGCGCTTAGGTGAGCCATGATGATGTCCAAGATCTAATGGGGTTCCTTGTGGGATTCGGGGACCTTGTATTCTTTCCATTGAACCATCGAGGAGGCCACGATGTAAAGACAGAAGGTAAAGGTGGCTCAGTCCGTAAAGGTGCCTGCTGCTAAGCCTAAATTCAACTCCCCTGTGAAGGAGAAAACTGACTTCTCCAAGTTACCCTCTGAGCTCCACAGGCACAGGGCACCATGCTCATACACGCACAAGCACACAAGGAAATAGATGAGTTAATAACAATGCTACTCGGGGCTGGGGGGTCCGTAGCTTGCCTCTTGCTCTTTCAGAAGACCATACCGGATCCCAGTACCCACATCTGGTGCTTCAGAACTTCCTGCCTAGAGCTGATACCCTCTTCTGGCATCTATGGGCATTCGAACGTCGGTTATACACAGACACATAAATAAATGAAAATAAATAAATAAACTCTTTAAATGAAGAAGAAGAAGAAGAAGGGAAAAGGATTGTGGCTTTGTGCACTGTCCTGGCTGGGCTCTTTCCTGTCCCAGTGACATCCGTGTCTCCCTACACAGGCTAGCTCCATTCTCCATTTTTAGAAACCTTCCTGGACTCAGCAGCTCCTGTTGACCTCTGGTCCTGTGAACTTCTGCTGTATGTGTTAGGGACAGCTACAGCGGCGTTATACTTAGTCATCTGAGGTCTGCCACCTCCAGTCACGTACGCCTGTCTTCCTGCTGAGATCTCAAGATCCTTATGGGATAAAGAGTCAAAGAAAACCCCTACCTTATTCTCTCAGCACACTACGTGACCACTGGAAGGTCTTCCGTGAGCTCTGTGTCCCGGGGCTGCTGCGGGCTGGGAGGGGAGGGCGTTTACTACAGTCAAGTCTCTGACCAGAAACATTTGAAGAATACAAGGTTTGGGGGGTTTGCTTTTTTGTTTTGTTTTTTAATTATCATTCTGGCTTTTATTGTTGCTTGTTGCTTATTTTGAGGCAGGGCCTCTTGTAGCCCAGGCTAACCTTGAATTCGGGATGAGGCCAACCCCTGATCCTCCTGCCTCCACTTTTTTTTTTTTTTTTTTTTT
>JADRCD010177323.1:12280-23313 GCA_019843815.1 Montemys delectorum
ACTCTGTAGACCAGGCTGGCCTCGAACTCAGAAATCTGCCTGCCTCTGCCTCCCAAGTGCTGGGATTAAAGGCATGTGCCACCACCGCCCGTCCTGCCTCCACTTTTTGAGTGCTGGATTTGTGGGCATGCACCACCAAACTACATTTATATGGTAGAGGGAATCAAACCCAGAGCCTTGTGCCTGATAGGCAAGCACTCTGCCAACTGAGCCACACCCTCAGTTCCCACAGAGTGTCTTTTAAAATGATCCTCACCCCAGGGTTGGGATTGTAGCTCAGTGTAGAACCTTTTCCTAACAAGTTTGAGGTCCTGGGGTCTATTCCCAGCACTACCAAAAAAAAAAAAAAAAAAAAATGGTAGTCCACCCTGGCCATCTGGTTTACCTGGAAAGCAATGTCCGAACGGTGGCAAACTCCGAGAGCATGGTTCTTCTCATCTCTTGAAGCTGAACGAGACTTCTCAGTAATGTCACTATCATGGAAAGCAAACAGACAGGGAACTGTTAACCTGAGAGATTATTTAAGTGACAGGAGAGGAAGAGGCATCATGTGGCTCTTGGCTGTGCTGTGGGCAAAAAACTGAAATAGTAAGTAACATTTGAGGGAGAAAGACTATTTTAATATATACTGGCAAGTGCACGATAATTGTATGTTACTGTGATATTTCTTTGTGTGTACGTTTGTGCGGTATGTATGTGTACACGTGTGTTGAGGAACACTTAGAAGCCAGGCACCATCACCATTGACTGATCTGTTTTTGGTTTTGTTTTTTAAAGATTTATTTATGTATGTGAATACTCTATTTGCATGTGTGCCTGCATGACAGAAAAGGGCATCGGATCCCCATTACAAATGGTTGTGAGCCACCATGCGGTTGCTGGGAATTGAACTCAGGACCTCTAGAAGAGCAGACAGTGCTCTTAACCCGCTGAGCCATCTCTCCAGTCCAAATGTAGTTTTTATTTGTTTATTTTTGAGACCGGGTTTCTCTGTGTAGCCTTGGCTGTCATGGAGCTCACTCTGTAAACCAGGCTGGCTTTGAACTCACAGAGATCTACCTGCTTCTGACTTTTAATTTTTAAAATTATATTTATGGCCGGGCGGTGGTGGCGCACGCCTTTAATCCCAGCACTTGGGAGGCAGAGACAGGCAGATTTCTGAGTTCGAGGCCAGCCTGGTCTACAGAGTGAGTTCCAGAACAGCCAGAGCTCTACAGAGAAACCCTGTCTCGAAAAAACAAAAACAAAAAACAAAAAAATTATATTTATTAGCCAGATATGGTGGTGTACACCTTTAAACCCAGCACTCGGGAGGCAGACGGAGAAGGATCTCTATGAGTTGGAAGCCAGCTGGTCTATATAGTGAGTTCCAGGACAGCCTGGGCTATATAGAGCAACTAGGGACTGAACTCACAGCTTTGCACTAAGCTGCATCCCTATCTTATTTTCTTATTTATTTTAATGTTTTGAGATAGAGTCTTACTAAATTGCCCTGACTAGACTTGAACTAGCTACGTAATTCTCCTACCTCAGCCTAAATAGCTGGAATTATGAGGCTGAACCACTAGGCTGGCTCCAACTATGTTTTTTAAGGTTTTATTCATGGGGCTGGAGAGTTGGCTCTGAGGTTAAGCACATTTGTTCTTGCAGAAGACTTGGGTTCAAGTCCCACCACCTCTGAGGGCACCAAGCAATCATGTGAGTCACATGTATACATGCAGATGAAACACTCATGCATATATAATAATAAAAATTTAAAAGACTTTATTTATGCTTAACCTGGTAGCGCATGCCTTTAATCCTCTGAAGGTAGAGGCAGGTGGGGCTCTGTGAGTCCAAGGCCAACCACAGCTGTACAGTCAGACCCTGTCTCAAAAAATATATTTTTAAATTTTATGTGTATGAATATTTGCCTGAATATGTGCAGTGCACACAGAAGCCAGAAAGTGACATCTGATCCCCTGTAACTAGAATTACAGATCATTACCCACTGCCACTTAGGGGAACTGAACTTAGGTCCTCTGAAAGGACAGCCAGGGCTCTCTACTTCTGAGCCATCTTTTCAGCCCCCCAAATCTGGTTTTTAAAAATTACATTCATAGTCAGGCATGCAGTAAACCTTTAATCCCAGTACTTGAGAGCAAAGGCAGGCAGATCTCTATGAATTCAAAGCCAGGTTAGTCTATATAGGAAGTTTCGTACCAGCCAGAGCTACATAGTAACAGCTTGTCGCAAAAGAATATTCCAAGAAAGAAGAATCTGGTATCTATGAAATGCCAAATTTTCCAGTGTTGTGTTCAGGGCATGACATGGTCATTGTGTTCTGAAACTGACTACAGTGTGGTTATCCACACAGGATCAGGCCAATAAGATCAGTCAACTTTCTGATAGGCAGCGCTAACTAGACCCAGTAGATTTAAAGGGAAAGAGGGAGAGAGGGAGGGAGGGGGGAGAGGAAGAGAATGAAGAGGAGATAAGGATGGGAAGGAGGGGAATGGGGGGGGACAGTTTGCATGGATATGCTCAAGAGACATGTATAGAATTGCCAAAGACTAAATTTTATTTCATCAAAACTACACTAAACTGTGGCTTACGAGATGGCTCAGCGGGTAAGAGCACTGATTGCTCTTCTGAAAGTCCTGAGTTCGGATCCCAGCAACCACATGGTGGCTCACAACCACCTGTAATGAGATCTGACGCCCTCTTCTGGTGCTGTCTGAAGACAGCTACCAGAATGCGTGGGGCCGGAGCAAGTGGGGCCGGCTGAGGTCCTGAGTTCAATTCCTAGCAGCCACACACATGATAGCTCACAGCCATCTGTACAGCTACAGTGTACTCATACACATAAAATAAATAAATCTTTAAAATAAAAACACAAAACAAAAAACCCCACTAAACTGGGCTTAGCGGTCCAAGCATTTAATCCTACCACTTGGGAGACAGAGGCAGGATAGTAATAAGTTCAGGGCCAGGTCTACACATTTCAGGACAGCAATGGCTACATAATAGAGAGACTCTGCCATAGATAGATAAATACATACACACATACATACATATATATGACATATATGGCAAGGTCTCTCTAAGTATACACATACAATATATTATTTTAATATATACAATATAAATAATAATATCAAATATAATATATTAAATGTGTTATGTATTTATTTGCATATTAATATTATATTAATGTATATGGAGCCCTAGCCATGAGGATAGTTTCTTCCTGTGTTCTCTAATGGTACAGAAATTTTTTTTTTTTTTTCTTTTTCTGGTTTTTTGAGACAAGGCTTCTCTGTATAGCCCTGGCTGTCCTGGAACTCACTCTGTAGACCAGGCTGGCCTCGAACTCAGAAATCTGCCTGCCTCTGCCTCCCAAGTGCTGGGATTAAAGGCGTGTGCCACCACTGCCCGGCCAGAAATTTCTTAACTGTAGCTGGCCTGTAACTTCCTGTGTAGACCAGGCTGGCCCCGCTTGCTACCTTTTTGCTATTTTACAGGCATCGTCTGTATGCATCGAAGTCTCCCTCCCACATGTCAGAGGGCCCACGGGATGCTCTGGGTCATGCTAGCTTGGCCAGGTCGGTACTTTTTCTGGGACACAAGAGTCATTTCTAAGCTGTCCACCCTGATCTGCTCGGGAAGGGTTCACAGAAGCAAGGAACTCGCCTTGGGCCTTTCCTGGTCCAGGAAAAAGTGGGGGTGGACTGGGCGTACCCATGGGGAACCCGCGGCAGGGGGCGGCTCTGCTCCCCGGCAGGGCAGGGCGTGGGCCGGGCGAGGTCCTCCGCGCAGCTCACCATGCCGACAATGGGCTGTTGTGGAAGGAGGCAGGAATGTGGCCCGGGGAGTTGGGCGGCGGGGCGGGGCGGGGCCGGCTCGGGGCGGCAGCCTCTTACCTGGCCAGGTAGCTCGCATTTCCAGGCGAGCGGCGGCGGCGCCCGCACCACCTGTCGCCCGGTGCGCGGGCGGGGAGTGCGGCAGGGGGCCATGGCCTGCTAGTGTCTCCCCGGAAGACGCTGCGGGGTTCAGTCTGGGGCAGGACTGGGTGAGGGACGGAAGGTCCTTCCCTCGGGGACAGATCGGCCTGAAGCAGCATGAAAAAGAACCAGACCATGCAGGGCACTTTCAGCAAACTCTTTGGGAAGAAGCATGCCCACCCCTCCACCACGTCCCTCTACGCCACCAACCCACCCTGGATTTTCACCCAAGAGGCCCAAGAGGAGGGGACCAGGGACTTTGGTGAGTGCACCCCGGGGTGGGGAAAAAAAAAAAAACCAAGGAGAGTTCCCCGTGGCGCCTCTTCCCTCCTGGCTCTGGCGTCACTTGGGCGCTGGGGAGGCGGGCAGGGGCAGGGACGCGTTGGAACCTGTGGACCGGCCGAGGAGATGCTGGGAAGCGGGAGGAGGTGCGACAGCCCGAGTCAGAGAGGTGCAGGGGACCCCTGAAGCGAGGCCGGAGATCCTGGCCGCCCTTACGTGCGGTCCCCGGCCCCCTTCACAACCTTTGGTGGAGTTTTTGTTTGTGTAGCTGTCTCTGCTGTGTCTCCTACCCCACCGCATATCCGAATTCTGAGTCAGAAGTGTTACCGAGATCTAGACATCTGTCCCTGGCCCTTTCCGCTTCCTCTGTCCCACAGAGAGAGCCTGCCTCAGGTGCCCTTGTCTTTCGCTCTGTTTGAGAAAGGAGAAGTCAGCGACTCAGGCCACTGTTAGCAGGTTGCCAGCCATTTGCGACATCAAATTAGCTTTGTTTGGTTTGGTTGGGGGTGGGGAGTGAAGGGGGCTGTGTGTCACAGGCTCTTGCCAGGTCCTCTTGAGTCTGGGTTGTCTTTGGTCTCTGACTGAAGAGTTGGTGGGACAGAGGAGAGCCCGGACCCTTTGAATCAAGGATGGTATGTCTTTGCAAACTACAGGCAATAAATTGGCCCTGCCCCAGCTCTGGCTATGGGACACCCTGTCTCTTCAGTCAATCTACAGTTTATACAATTTTAACTGAGGGGAACTCCGGGAAAATGGGGGACAGGCATTCACTTCTTGTTTTTGATCCATGATTCTGGTGTCTGCAGAGGGAGACAGGGGTGTGTCACCAATCACTCCCTTGGTTTACCTGCTTTCCTCAACACCTTTCTGGCCACTGTGCTGGGCCACAGGAGATGCCGCCACCTCCATTGGTACTTGGAGTTCTGTTCAACTACACTGGGAGCCAGGGCAAGAACAAGATGTCACCTCTCCCTGACCTAAAGATCTCCCACCAGCAGTCAGGCAAAACTAAGAGTATGTCCTCCCGCTCTTTGGGGGCCTCTGCTATACGACAGTGCATGAGAGAGAGGAATAGTATTTCTGAGGAGACCTAGCCTCAGAGTGGAGAGGGAAGGCTGTCCCTGGCAGAGTGTCGGTTTCAGTAATGGGGAAGAGAGCAGGACCAAGTGGGGGCGTGTCTAGACAAAGAAGATACCAGTGCAGGCAAGTGCACCCCAAGAGTACTCTGGGCTGCCCCAACACCTCCCTGGGCCTGAAGGAAGACATCAACAGCAATCTGTCACCCACCCTTCCCTAGTTGCAAACTCCCCTAAAACGTTTGATCTTTGACTCACTGAGTTTCTGTCTAGCGTAAGATACTATTATTGGCTTTCCGGATGAGAACGCCAAGGAGCAGGGATGTTACAGAACTGGTCCAAGACCGCAAGATTTAAATGGTAGAGTTGCGATTTTCCCGGCGGGTACAAAGAGATGCTCTCCAGTAGACACCCAACCTGGGTAGCTGTCACCACCAAGCAAGTGGGAGAATTTCCAGTACCCCAGAGTCCCGCTGGCGAGAGAGAGCCAACATCTGGACCCAGGCAGAGCCTGACTCTTGGCAGGCTTTCCGACTTTACTCTGGAGGGAGGGATTTGGGGGTGAACTGGACTAGGGAGTCTCCACACACACACCTTCTCTTCAAAGTGTCTCAGAACAGCCTCTTCACATTTCCTCCTTATTGTGCACAGATGATTTGGTAGGAATGAGGCCTGGAGAGAGAAGAGGACGAGGTATCCTGCCAGCTCTTACCAGTCTAGGCAGGGCAGGAGTCTAGGGGACAGTTCCTCCCTGTCCCTAGGGCAGGGCTGGGCCTTCAGCTGACTCAGCTTGGCTGTGTGTGTGTGCACTGGGCTGGGGTTTGGGAAGGTGGACAGCAGGCTGGCTCTCCTGTGTTCTCCAATGTCCCCTGGGGGGTTCACAGGCAGCTCCTCCTCGATGCATGTGGGGTTGAGGAAGGAAGCAGCTGGCAGTGGGGATTCTGGGGCTGCAGTGGGCAGGCCAGCCTTACCTCTCTGTCAGCCATAGAGCTAGCTCCTGGGAACTGTGTTTGCTGTTGTGGGTCTAGTACCGAGAGGTCTTAGAGCAATGCTCCTCAACCTCCCCAAGGCCGGGACCCTTTGTACAGTTCCTCATGTCGTGGTGCCCGGCCTCCCAGCCATAAAAATGTCTTGTTGCTACTTACATGACTGTAATTTTGCTAGTGTTATGATTTGTAATGTAAATATCTGATATCCTGGATCTCTGATATGCAACCCCAAAGGAGTCACGGCCCACAGGTTGAAAACAGCTGACTTAGACTGCCTGTGGTCATATATATAGCAAGCTTTGAAGACACAAAAGGAAACAAACTGCTTCAATGAGGCGTTAAGTAGCTTCAGGAGACTGTTAAAGTCTAAAGTGGCTACTGCCCCGTTTCTAGAAAGTTCTCTGAGGTTTCTAAATCAGTTTATTACACTCAAACCATTGCAGCTTTTTGTTGACCTGCTATGTTGCCCAGGGTGGCCCTGAACTCCTGAACTCCATCGATCTTCCTGCCTCGGCCTCCTAATAGCTGGGATCACAAGTATGTGCCACTGTGCCTGGCTCATTCTCATGCTGAACTTTGCCTGTCCCTGCCCACTTCATTTCCTTGTCCTCGGGTGGCGGTACTCTAAGGAAATAGGCATGAAGAGGCCACCCTGAGGTTTCAAAGGGGCGGGGCATTCCAGCTCTAAAGGCCCCATCGGATTGTGACCTTCTACCTGGTTTCCAGTGCTGGGGGGCGACAAGCGGTGGACGGGGATGGGGGTAGCCAGAAATCGATGTCCCGAGGCATGTGAAGAAACTGAGTTTGCCCAGTGTGTGGCTACAGCCACGTCCCGGGTCCCAGTCTGTTTGCACAGGGAAAGCTGGGTGCAGATAAAATGCAAACAGGCGCAGGGGATGATGGGTAAATTTTTCTAGACCGAGTATCTGGTGATTACAGCCCTACTGAATGCAATCACAATCTTAATTAAGCCTTTTGCCACTCAAACAAGAGTTTCAAAAGGCTGCGAGATTGTCTTTTAAGCATTTGAGAAAACAGATTCGAATCTTCCCAGGTCTTTGTAGTCTCTTTTGATAAGAGACAGGGCCACAAAAGCAGCTGCTGGAGCTGCCACAGCCAAGTTGCCCAAGCGTCCAGCTACTTACTGTACGTCTCGGTGGGCCCTTAGTTCAATCCCTTGCCTGCTGCTAATCCTCCCTGTCCTAGCGATGGGAAGTGGGGACTCTCCTGCCCAGTTCTACCAAAAGAACAGTGCCTTCCGTGCAGAGCCGTCAGACACACGTCAGATGCAAATTTCTCAGGCCAGCCGCCGGGCTAGCATTCCCTATGCGCCTCATTTCCAAGGTGGTTCTTTGTACCAGAGGCTCTGAGGATTCTTGGGATTTCCTGCCCTTTCTGGAGCTGAGCTGTTGGCTTTCTCCCGAGGACCCCTGCAGGGTACGCCCCGCAGCAGACTGGAAATGAATGTGTGCCGAACTGTGACTCGCTCCTTAGCAGCGTTCCCTCAGATGGCTGCTGGCTAGCACCCTTCTTCCCGAGGAGGGTCTCTCTCCAGGCCGCACACACTTTGCATATCAGGCCATGCTAAAGGGTAACCAGCCATGACTCTCCCAGAGCTGAGCCTAGGTCCAGACAAGGCTGGGCTATCACCGACTTACAGCGAGCTGACTTGTGCTTCCGCTGGGGTGTGAAGGACTTGTTTACACTCCTGTCACAGAGTAAACACACCCTGGAGGTGTACTGTTAAAGACAGGCTGTGGTTTCCTGGTGGTGTGGCATTCCCCACCTCCGCACCCTTACACACACACACACACACACACACACACACACACACACCCCACACACATCAAACATACACCACATATTCACAACACACACATACCCCACAGACACCAAACACACCTCATACACCACATACATACACCACACTCCACACATCACACATGTACCACACACACACACATACACACACACACACACACACACACACACACACAGGCGCGCGCGTGCACTCACGTTCTCTTGTCTCTCTAACCCTCACTGTGGCCCCATTATGGAAGTCCCTCTTTTTGCTGTAGCTAACCCAGAAAGCAGAGTCTCCTTGACTCTGCTGACAGCTGCAGCCTGTAAGTCAATAATGACATATCGGTTTTTTCTTTCTCCTGAGGTGTCAGTGATCGGACCCCGAGTTAGGCAGTGCTGTCCCGTGGAATACACCCCTAACCTGAATACTAGCCCTCCCATCAGCCCCACCTGAGCTTTTGAAGCCCGCCTATTATTATATATCTTCCTGAATCAAGAGTTCTCTTTGTGCTGAGGGGGAAGCGTCAAAGTGCACACGATCACATGGCTCTTGTTAAGAAACATTCCTCATTTGACAGGTTTGGGTGAGGTTCAGAGTATCTAGCAAGTTTCAGGTGACTTCCTGGGGCTGCTTTGGGCCCCGAGACACAAGGCTTCCCCAGAGAGTGAAAGGGTTACCTTTGCCCTCTTCAGGCTCTGTGCTAAGACTGGTGTCCTTTGAGATGCCACTGTGTCACCTCCTCTGCTCTGGGCCCCACTGCCCTACCTCCGTTCCACCCCAGCTGACACTTTAGTGTCCCCACTGCCCTTGGACAAAGGCAGGCCTCTCTCTGGGTGCTTAGGTCAGGCCTGCTAGGGCTTGCTGGGACAAACTGGCCTTTTCAGGTTCCTGTCATGTGAACCTGCTAATTAGCGAGGAAGGGCCTCATTAATGTCCTTTGTGGGCCACATTCTCATGGCTGCCGCTTGCTGCTGTCCTGGAAAGCCTGTGCTCCTCCAGCGGTGGAAAACTGGCCTTACCACCTTCCCACCCCAGTACTGGGCTCTGGTTTGTGTCTGCACTGTGGTGGAAGCAGGGGAGGCACGTTGGAGGGTGCCAGGTTACTCTGGGTCAAAACCACACATTTCCTAAGCTAAGACTCTATTCCTCCTTAGCCCTTGAAATCTAGTAGATCTGTGGCCAGTACTCCAGAGGTCACTGGGCAGGGGGGTCCTGACAGTTTGGGGCTCTCTAGCTCTGCTCTTACCCCTGATGGCTTCACTGCCATGAGTCTGGGAGGCTTCCTACAATATAGGGAGTCATTGTCCTCATTTTATGGGTGGGGAAACTAAGCCTGAGAAAGTGCTTCAAGTTCATAGGTAATGCCTAGAGCAACTGAGTGTGAGCCCAGAAGTACCTCCTAGGTCCTCCTGTGGGCTACATCAACTACAAGAGGAGACCCTCAAACTCTACATCCTTCCGCTGCCATGCTGGCTGTGACTAGAGGGATCAGACTCCAGTCATGTTGCTGGCCTTCGAGTCCTGGCCCCTTCTGTTGGCCAGATGTGGTACCGTGGCCATATGACCTCTTCCACCTTCAGGTTCCTCATCAAAATGAAAACTCTCGAGTATTTCCCCTGGCTAGCAAGATGGCTCACTGGGGAAAGGTGTCACTTTTGTTCAGCCCCTAAAACCCATGTAAAGGTGGGAGGAGAAAATGAACACAGCAAAGTTGTCCTCTGATCTCCACATACATGGTATGGCACACATGCACACACGCGCACACACACACACACACACAAGGCGTGGGTCCAATTGCTAGGACTATAAGATAAAGAATAATGCCTACACCAGGCAGGGTAGCTCAAGCCAGTAAGGTATGGACCAGCCTGGGCTAGAGCAAGACCTTTCCTAAAGAAAAGAAGTATGCAGGTCATAGTATATGCTTAATATAAGCTCAATATTAGCCATTAACTTATCAATTGATTTTCTTGCTACTATGGACAGATCTGGGATTTAAAGAATACTAGCTAAGTCACTGTCCCAAAATATCTTGATCTCAGTGACCACGGAGATCATCGTCAGATTTCGGCCTGGGGAACAGAAAGCATTTTACCAAAAGGCTTTCAACCTGAGTTCTGTGGTAACAGACATACAGCTTTCAGGGACTCCTCCTCCACTGTGGGCCTCGGTCCTTCCATGTGCCAAGAAGGCAGCCCCAAGCTCACGATGAGTCATGGCAAGAAAGCAAGAGGCCATTCCCTCCTAGCGGCTCTTACTGTGGGCACAGGTGTCCCTATCTATAGTTTATATGGGATGTGACCTGATTCAGGTGCAAAGCCTCTGAGCGAGAGAAAAGCGTGGGGGTAGGCTGGGGGGGGGTCAGTGATGATGAGGATGGTGATGATAATGTACTTGTGATTTTGTGATTTCTTGGGCTTTTTTTTAAAAAAAAATTACATTTGATTTAGTGGTGTGTGTGTGTGTGTGTGTGTGCGTGTGTGTGTGTGTGTGCGTGTGTGTGTGTGTCCTCAGTACCATTGTGTGCAGCAGTCAGTTCTCCCCTTCTCCCACGTGGGTTCCAAGGATGAACCTCAGGCTTGGCAGCCAGACCCTTCCTTTACCTGGGGCTAGCTTCCCAACCCTTGCTCACACCTTGCTCTCAGCATCTCTGGACACTCCTAAAGGAGTTCCTCTGGAACTTGCTCCTCTGAGTGCAGGTCTTTGCCCTTTCTGGCCTTCCAAAGCCCTCCTGCCTCCCCAGCCGGGGCACGCGTGACACTCTCGGAGCTTCTGACACACAGCCCCTTGTAGCGGACAGACTGAGTAGAAAAGCTGCCAGGCTGCAGAGAAGTCAGGGCCTGGTTTTCTAACTGAGCCTATCCCCACTCCTTCCAGGCACCCCCTCTCCTCCCCCCCC
>JADRCD010177325.1:0-18552 GCA_019843815.1 Montemys delectorum
CACACACACACACACACACACACACACACACACACACACACAAACTGCAATGGAGCTAGACTTAATTGCTTCTACTGCTCTTAGAATAAGAGTTTCTGCTCCCTGAACTGTCTGGTTTTCACTGATTCCTCCTCAGCTTAAAATTTACTTCCTTGGGGAAACCTGCCTAAGTCCACTAGAATAGACAGTGTGTCCACTATGCATGTCCTCAATTTGCTTTTGTCCTACCCAGTGAGTGTTGATTGGGCACTGGCCATCGAATAGACATGTTATTTCCAGTTCTACATAAAGAAGGCAGTAAACTGTGAAAAGCAAACAGCCACTAACTTTTCAGAAACTGAAGTGAGCGAAGACAGTCATCTTACTGCTGCCTTATGATCCATCCTTGGTGAAGCTGTAAACTGAATTAAACACCTTAACCAGAAAGGATGGTACAGGAGCTGCTTGCTGCTGCCCCTCAAAGAATGAACCAACGCAAAGCTTTGAGACTTCCTAAGCTATAGGGAAAATGTGCAAATAATTCTATATTCTGTCTCTTATTCTGCAGCATGATTTTCTATACCATTTTTAAAGAGCAAGCGGCTTAGGCTGAATATGTTTACATACAGCACACAGTAATGCATCTCTTCAACACACAGTTATTAGACTCTATTGAGTAATCAGCATTGTCCTATGTGATTGGGATGAAGTAAGAAATAAAGCAAAGTCTCAGATACCATGGAACTAACATTTTAGTGAGAGGAACATAGAGATGGGCAAGTCGGGGGCAGTACATGCTAAGAAGAACATGTCAGAGGCACCCCTTGCTGTACAAAACTATTTGGTCTCCGCTTCGGAAATTCAGATCAGATAGGAAGAGGTGCCTTCAAAAGCTCTTCCTGTCTCTGAACTGCAGGTGGCTAGTGTTACAAAGTCAGATAGCAGAAGATTTATCAATGGATTTCATTGACTCATTCACACCCCAATCATGTGGTAAGGATTTTCACAGTGGAGGGAGAGGGGAAGGGGGAGGAAGGGCCTCTTCAAGAGGTGGTCAGGACCCTGAGTGGCAGGAGAAATCTGCTGAGCCAGCCATCTGAAGGAAACCTGGCATACTGAAGAGTGGCTAGGAAGGCGGTGCAGCCTCCTAAAGTAGCACCCAGCCCGGAGCCTCTCACCTCTGCCTTCTCTGGCACCATCTTTCTTTAAAACATGTTCTAGTAGCTGACACTATATAGTGATTTGTCTTTTCCGATTCCTTGTGAATTCATAAACATGTGCATTTGATAGTGGTATAATGACATATTTTAAGAAAGTAATGAATACAGATTGATTTCCAACAGTTAGAAAATGGTTACCCTAAGGCTACCCATCTATGAAACTCTCCCAGGAAGATTAAGGACACTTTCTCTTCTTTTATCCTCATCAGAGACTGCCAGCACTGGCAGACGGGCAAGTCTCTTCATTTCAGAGAACATCAGATGCCCAGTGCCAACAACTGATCATTGTTGTTCCCCGACATTTAAGCATATTGATCATGCTACTTTCAATTTTTTATTTCTGAGAACTAAGGTCCCAAGGAACTAAAATATGTCACTGTTATGGCAGACCATTTCAAATGACTCTTAAATTGAATTCCTACTATCTGGGAAAAAAAAAAAAAAAAAAAAGCTGGTCAGGACCTGCGTGATACATACCAACTTTCTATATAAAAGCTTGCTGACTGGAATTGCACTGAACAGTCAGGAGGCTAATAACCACAGCCTTTGATCAGCAGATGCATGGTTGGCACCACAGCCTTTATTCATGGCCTGTTGAGCACTCATGGTAGAAACTACTCTGTTGGGGGCTCATAGTGAGAAACTTCTTGACCAAGCTAAGAAGTTAAAAGTAGAACTGTTGGCCATTTGTTCATGGGCCCTTTCTAGTCTACCCCTACAGCTCAGCTGTAAGATGTTTATGATCCCAGGATCTTGTGGAACAATGTCTAAATAGTTGTTATTTTGATCATATTTTATTGTTGTTGTTCATTTTAAAAGTATAATACATTCATAAAAAGTATTTTGAACATAATTGACCTCTTCCAACTACCCCTCCAAGATGTACCCCTAACTCTCCCTCTCAACTTTGTGTCCTGTTTTTTTGTTTTTTGTTTTTGTTTTTGTTTTTTGTTTTTTGTTTTTTAAAATAGTTCACTGACTCTGATCAGTGTTGGTCCTAACTCATGAATGTGGGGCCATCCACTGGAGTGTGGTTTATCTATCAGGGGCCACATTCTTAGAGAAACTGACTGTCTGTTCTCTAGAAGCCATCAAGTGCCAGTAGCTGTTCATCAAGGGGTTTGATCTGATTCTTATTAGAAAGTGTTCCTGGAAGAATCTGACCCACTATTTTTTCTCATTCATAGCACTTTCTCCAAAGGTTCACATACCAAAAGCTCAGTCCTCAGTATGACAATGTTGAGCAATCGTAGAGATTTTAAGAAACACTGTAGTATAGTTACTTCCTTAAAAAAAAAAAAGTACATCCAAGAGGAAGAAGGAAAATTCATTAAGACTCAGAAAATCAATGAAAAGCAAAAGAAAGTACACAATGACAAGTCATAGGAAGTGTATGAAACTTACAGGATTCACATGGCCGTTCTTCAAGGTGACAACTGCCAGAAAGAAGAGATTCTAAACAACTAAGTTGTCTGAAAGTCACGCAAAAAGCACCATGGATACAACTTTTAAGAATCCTTGGCCAGGCAGTGGTGGCGCACGCCTTTAATCCCAGCACTTGGGAGGCAGGGGCAGGTAGATTTCTGAGTTCGAAGCCAGCCTGGTCTACAGAGTGAGTTCCAGGACAGCCAGGACTACACAGAGAAACCCTGTCTTGAAAAACCAAAAACAAAAAAAAACAAAAAAAAAAAAAAAAAAAGAAAGAAAGAAAAAGAAAAGAAAAAAGAATCCTCACCCATACTGGGGTGAGCTTTTCTGAGTTGTCTATGCTGCGAATGAGTAGCCTCTCACTCATGCTCCTATAAGTATACGTAATATACTTACTGGCTCACCAAACTCAATTTAAGTGGAAAAAGAAGTTTCTTTAGTATGTCATTGGTGCCTTCTGGGGTAAGTAGATATCTGTCCACTCCCCCACCCACCCTGCTCACATCACCACAAAAGTTACATAAGGAACCATTAAGGAATTCCACCATTAAGGAATATTAATACTGGTCTAATAGAATTGGTTAATTCTGAGAGAGCTATTAGAAAAGAGCAAATCTAACCCCTGAATCTACCTAGCTTCCTGTCTCACCATGAGCTAATACTTTTGCATGGGTTCCTACCTAATACTGCCCACCACGTTGTGATGTCCAAGGGGCCCCCACCAGGAGCCAAATAGAACCAGATGATATTGAAATTTCAGCCTACCAAACTATGGGTTAAATGACCAATTCCTCATAAATTACTTAGCCTCTAGGGATTTTGCTTTTGCAACAGAAAATGGACTAGAAAACTTGTATAGAAGATACATTTAACCTGACATCAGATCCCCTAGGCAAATTTTACAAATTAGGAAGTTCACAGACTTTTTCCATATTTCTAATATGTAAAACAGCTCTTTCAGCATTGAGTTATGATTCTTATATAACTATCTTCCCAGTCTCGGATGAGATATAGCATGCTCAGGGTCATATGCCTACAGACATATTCCCAATACCATAACATGTCCCTTAGCAGAAGAGAACACTGGCAGACATGCCTGTGCTCCCTCTCCATACAGACTCTCCCCTCATAGCTGACCAGTGCTTAATCAACAGGTACGAAATAATTCAGATTCAAACTGTCTGTTACTTGAAATTAAATTATACAACTAAAATGAAAATCTGCTCCACGTAAGGACCCTTTAACATACTAGAGAAATCTAAAGTGGAACATAAGCTTTTTTTACATCTAAACTACTCTTGGCTTTTGCTCTTCCCGGTGGCTTATTTATGAACTTATGCAACATTTTATTTTGGTTGTATGAAGAATTACAAAGGAGAAATTATTGAAATATAAATTCCTTAGAAACCCTGAAGGATGAAAAAGTTCTTCCTTCCATCGCTGACCTCCTGGCTAGCACAAATAAATGACACAGTGGATGTAACATGCTGAACCTCGTAATCTTCAACCTTGTAACTGACTGTAAGAATGTACTGCTTGAGTTACAACACAGAATTGTAACTCAAATGATTTTATTTTCTCCAAATAAAGTTCTCTGATCCATTTTCAAACTTTCTCCCTTCTACAGAAAATGGAGGAGGGGTGGTTGCCTGGGTCAATCTCTATAAAGTCACTATAAACCCAACAGAGTGAGAGCAGATACTGCCCTGAGAAGGCAAAGGCTTTACTCCAGGAATCTTCCATTGCCTACGTGGCCCTCTAGCAGAGTTCGAAAGCAAGTTGGCTCTGACAATTGAAGACAGTATCAATTCACAGTGCACTTGTCATCAAAAACCTGATTCCTGGGTCCTCTTTGTTTACTCTGAGCCCATTTAATGAAATACTATTTAAAGCAACATCCCACAGAGACCTATAGACATCTACAGTATGGGTAAACCAAGAACATTTCAAATACAAAAATAATAGCATCCCCATAAAGTCATGGTTATCAGTGATTTATAGGAATATATAAGTTCTCTTAAGGCACAATCTAAGCCAACTGCTTATATGTGCAAATTTTCATAGCCAAGAAGTAGATGTTAGTGAAGTATATTGTGACCAAAGATGCCTAAAAATTATAAACCTACTTTAAAAATCAAGCTCTTTTCAGTTTTAAGAAATCGCCTGTAGTATTAAGTATCCCTTCTCTATCATTTCTTGTATTCTGCCTCCCATTCCCATTCCATTTAATCTTCCTGTTTAGTTTCCTCTTTATCTCTATATAAAACTATACTCTGTTCTTGCTTCTTTGGAAAAGGTCCCTACTCCCCACCCAGAGCCTTACTAGCTATCTAACCTCTGTGGGTAGGTGTTCTAAGTGAGATACAAATATCTAAAGCTTAAAAACAAAACCCACAGAAGAGAAAATGTATGTTTATATTTCTGGGTCTGAGCTATCTCTCTCAGGATAACTTATTACTTGCTTCATCCATTTACCTGCAGATCCCATAATTTCTTCCATGGAGTGTGACTGACTGGGTACATATCAGTCACACTCCAGGACAGCTTCATTTCAGGAATAGTTGACCTGCACAAAATGGACTCTGTGAGGTTTTTGTCTTGAGGTGTGTGTGTGTGCGCGCGCGTGCATGTGTGTGTATGTGTGTGTGTGCATGTGCATGTGTGTGTGTGTATGTGTATATGTGCATGTGCGCGTGTGCATGTGTGTGTATGTGTGTGTATGTGTATGTGTGTGTGTATGTGTGTGTATGTGTGTGTGTTTTGCTTATTTCTATTTTTTTGTTTAGTTATTTCTATTTTTGTTTTAAAGAGAGAATTAACATGAAGTTGGATAAATAGGGAGGGAGAGGATCTCGGAAGAGTTAGGGGAAAGAATATAATCAAAATATATTGTATGAAAAATTGTAAAAGTAAATGCTTTAATTGTCAAAATAATTTTTAATTTTTAAATCCTCTACAGACATTTGAAAAGCTAAAGTTTGAGAATGTTACAATTTACTTTACTGATTTAATTTGAAGTAGTTTGTAAGATATATTTAAATATCTAGCACTTAAAATTATAAAACTATAATATACTTTAAACAAGGGCTTTTGAAAGGGCAAAACTGTAGTTGCCAAAAATCTGCTTTCTGGATCCCCACTAGAAGGTCTACAGCCATTGTTCAAGTGCAGGTTCTCCAGGCATCAGAGAACATGAAGAACACTGTCTCTGAGAGACCAGAGCAATCCAAAGAGCCGCCCAGCCAAGGTGACTTTTGGTCCTAGCTCCTGCCAACTGCTTACATCTTACTTTGGAGATCAGAAGCCCTCAAGTGGAGCTAGGCTAATGAAGAGAAGAAAGCAGAAAATGGAGCAGCAGAGGAGAGGTGGGGAGCAGCAGATAAGCTGAGCAGCTACTGAGAGCCTATGTATGGTCAGAACTAGATGCTTGGAACATGCATGCTTGGTTTAAAATGGGCAGTGTGACCCCTGTTTTACATATAAGAACACTTGAGGGTTAAAAGTTGGTAACATTTGTCAAGGTCATGCTGCTGCTGAGTGAGGGACCTGGGACACTACAGTATGATCCTCTAAGCTTCTGCAGAGTTTTACTAGCAGAAGATCAGAATACACAAAGTACAATCCACAAACCACCAGAAACTCAAGAAGAAGGAAGACCAAAGTGTGGATACTTAGATCCTTCTTAAAAGGGGAACAAAATACCCATGGCAGGAGTTATAGAGACTAACTATGGAGCAGAGACTAAAGGAAGGACAAGCCAGACACTGCTATACCTGGGAATCCTTCCCATATTCAATCATCAAAATCCAGACACTATTTTGGATGCCAACAAGTGCTTACTGATAGGAGCCTGATATAGCTGTCTCCTGAGAGGCTCTGACTGTACCCTACTAATACAGAAGTGGATGCTCACAGCCATCCATTGGACTGAGCACAAGGTCCCCAATGAAGGAGCTAGAGAAAGGACTCAAGGAGCTGAAAGGGTTTACAGCCCCATAGGAGGAACAACAATATGAACTAACTAGTACCCTCAGAGCTCCCAGGGATTAAACCACCAACCAAAGAGTACACATGGTGGGACTCATGGCTCCAGCTGCATATGTATAACAGAGGATGGCCTAGTTGGTCATCAATGGGAGGAGAGATCCTTGGGCCTGTGAAGGTTTTATGCCCCAGTGTAGGGGAATGCCAGGGCCAGGAAAGGGGAGAGGGTGGGTTTGTGAGCAGGGGGAAGGGGGAGGGAACAGTGTTTTTGTTGTCTTGTTTTTGTTTATTTATTTTATTTTATTTTTTTATTTTTTTTGGAGGGGAAACTGGGAAAAGAGATATCATATAACATGTAGATAAAGAAAATATCTAATAAAAAATACTTATGATGCCAAGAACTAAAGAGTTTTTTCAGTATGTGATCTGTGACAAATAGGCATATAAGACAGAGCCCACTTACCAGTCACAGTAAGTCAATTATTTTTATAAAACAGATAAGAATTATGTCCCTTATTCCTTTCAGGTTCATTATAACGTTATTCATTCCGTGTGTGTGTGTGTGTGTGTGTGTGTGTGTGTGTGTGTGTATGTGTGTGTGTCTGTCTGTCTGTCTGTCTGTCTTTCTCTGCCTTACTCTGTTTCCCTGTCTGTCTGTCTATCTGTCTGTCTGTCTGTCTGTCTGTCTGTCTGTCTCTCTCTCTCTCTCTCCTTCTCTCTCACTTCCATTCTGTTTTCATTCAGATAGTATTCACTCTTCACATGATCCTTGAGAATCTTTTATATTAGAAAGTAAGGGTCCTAGTAACCATGGAAATCTTAGGCACAAATTTTCCAGCTTTGTGCTAATGAAAAGCATTTCAGCTCCCAATAATTTGCCATCAAACAGGTCTTGTTTGAAATCAGTGTCATTTCACCAAATACCTAGATAAGAAAATTATGTAGGATAATCACTTAAATCCCAATAAACCATCTACAAGAACAGATGAAAATACTTAAATAGTTTCTCAAAAATATCTGTAGCTTTTGAACATATTTTTGAAACTAGGTCAGTAAATTCCATGTTTAAATGCGAAGATCAAAATCATCAAATAAGAAACCAACTGTGAGAATTCTAGCTGCATATGAAGCTATATTTTAAGTACAACCTATTATATTGAGGCTTGTGGGTTTTTAATTTTAATATGTTAATTTTAATTAAAAAAAAAGCACTGAAAAAGAAATCTAGAAAAAACTAAGCATATGAACTTAGGACATAAGAACTGAGTCCTGGCTGGGCAGTGGTAGCGCATGCCTTTAATCCCAGCACTTGGGAGGCAGACGCAGGCAGATTTCTGAGTTCAAGGCCAGCCTGGTCTATAGAGTGAGTTCCAGGATAGCCAGGGCTACACAGAGAAACCCTGTCTCAGAAAGCCAAAACAAAAAACAAAAACCAAAACAAACAAACAAACAAAAACTTGAATCCAGGCATCTATTCACCAGCAAGAATTTTAGTTTGGAAGAACAATGTATCTACAATGTAATAATTTTGTAATAAATTAGCTGTGTAGCCAGAGGTCAGACAGTTGAGTTTTCTGTAGACTTTAATTCTTTCATCTGTAAAAGATAGGATGCTAGATTATGTGATCATTAAGATTCTTTCAACCATTTAAAAAAAAAAAGAGGGCTTTAATGATCTGCTGCTGGGTAAAGAAATTCTTGTGGAGAATTGCTTACAGAAAAAGTGAACAAAATATATTTTTCTCTTAGAACAGTAACAAAATAAACACTTTACTAATAAGAAGAAAGCAGGTACATTGCATAAGACAAAAATGGGTCTGTCTTAGCATGTTTAAGAAACTTTCCTTAGGGAATGATCACATTCTATCTGGTAATTTAGCTGACCTTTACAAAATGAGATTTAAATTCACATTGAACCACAATCAACTTTGGATTCCCTCCTAAATACCTTGCTGTATCTCCCCCAGGAGATGATAAATGACAGCAACATAAATGTTGCACTGGCTCAACAGATGCAGTCCTGAGTTGCTGAGGACACTGCCCACACAGCCCCCAGGGGCAGAGTAGGAAGGGGTTTAGCTCCATCCTGACGGCCGCAGGTCTAACCTACCACTCAGTACAAAAGACCTTCTCTGTACCCACAGAGGAGAGGCACATACTTAGCTAAAAAGCTGTCATCCTTATTCTGTGACTTTTATACACCAAAAACCCAATGTTGGAGCAAAGAGAAGAAGGAAAGAGAATGTCACATAAGAACCTGGTCCTATTTTTTTCTTTTGATATATATGAAATTTGTTTACTCTGTGAATGTATTTTGAATTGAAATAGAATTACCTGCATCACTTCCCTTCCTCCCTTTAGCCCCTCATGCCTGCTCTTCCTCAAACCCCTCCTTGCTGGCTACTCTTATGTCAACTTGACATACAAGCTATAGTTATCTGAAAGGAGGGAACCTTAATTGAGAAAAATACCTCCATAGAATCCAGCTGTAGGGCATTTTCCTACCTAGTGATTGACAGGCAAGTGCCCAGTTGGGTTCTGTAAGAAAGAAGGCTGAACAAGCCAGGAGGAGCAAGCCAGTAAACACCACCCTTCCATGGCCTCTGCATCAGCTCCGGCCTCCAGGTTCCTGCCCTGTTTGAGTTCCTGTCCTGACTTCCTTTAATAATAAACTGTGATGGGAAATATAAGTCAAATAAACCCTTTCCTTTCCAGCCTGCTTTTGGGCATGGTGTTTCATTGCAGCAACAGAAACACTATGTAAGATACCTCCCATGCCTCTTCTAGCCTCACGTTGGTAGCTCCTTTTTTTTTTATTAGATATTTTATTTACATTGCAAATTTTACCCCTTCTGAAACCCCCCTCCCATCCCCCCTCTCCCTGCTCACTAACCCACCAGCTCCCACTTCCCTGTCCTGACATTCCCCTACACTGGGGCATCAAGCCTTCACAAGACCAAAGGCCTCTCCTCTCATTGATGTCCCACAAGGCCATCCTCTGCTACATATTCGGCTGGAGCCATGAGTCCCCCCATGTGTACTCTTTGGTTGGTGATTTAGTCCCTGGGAGCTCTGAGGGTACTAGTTAGTTCATATTGTTGTTCCTCCCATGGGGCTGCAAACCCTTTCAGCTCCTTAAGTCCTTTCTCTAGCTCCTTCATTGGGGACCCTGTGCTCAGTCCAATGGATGGCTGTGAGCCTCTACTTCTGTATTAGTCAGGCACTGGCAGAGCCTCAAAGGAGACAGCTATATCAGGCTCCTGTCAGTAAGCACTTGTTGGCATCCAAAATAGTGTCTGGGTTTGGTAACTCTATATGGGATGGATCCCTAGGTGGGACAGTCACTAGATGGTCATTTCTTGAGTTTCTGCCCCAATCTTTGTCTCTGTATTTCCTACCATGGGTATTTTGATCCCCCTTCTAAGAAGGAAGGGGGTATCCACACTTTGGTCTTCCTTCTTCTTGAGCTTCATATGATCTGTGAATTGTATTGTGAGTGTTCCGAACTTCTGGGCTAATATCCACTTATCAGTGAGTGCATGCCATGTGTGTTTTTTTATGATTGGGTTACCTCACTGAGGGTGATATTTTCTAGTTCCATCTGTTTGCCTAAGAACTTCATGAATTCATTGTTTTAATAGCTGAGATGTACTCCATTGTGTAAATGTACCACATTTTCTGTATCCACTTTTGTCACCTGTGTGTAGATGCACATGGAAGCGTTCTCTAAAGCAGGCTACATGCTGGAACACAAAGCAAACGAGAGAGAGAGAGAGAGAGAGAGAGAGAGAGAGAGAGAGAGAGAGAGAGAGAATCCTATATATTCTATTTGATCATTATGCAACAAAACTTAAAATCAGTAGCCAAAAAAAAAAAAAACTCTAATAAGTATATAAATGTATAAACTCATGGAGATTAAACAACTCATTACTGGGAGGAATGATGAATGTGTCAAAGAAGAAATCAAGAAAGAAATTAAAATATTCATAGTACAAAATAATACAATAAAACCTCTGGGACACATTAAAAAGCAGTTCTGAAAAGGAGATTGATGACTCTAGGTGTCTACATTAAAAAATTCATAAGGAACACAAATAAGTAACTAATGATGTAACTCAAAAATTTGGAAAATGAAGAAGAAACCAAATTGAAACCAAGTTGACTACAAGAAATAATAAAAATCAAAGTAGATATTAATGAAATAGGAGTAAAATATAATACAAAGCATTGATGAATCTAAGAGCTGTTTTTCTTTTTGAGAATGTAAACAAGATTGATGGACCCTTGGCCCAACTAATCCAAAGAAAGTGAGGACCCAAATAAACAGAATCATAAATGAACAGATATATGAAAGAAATACATAATACTATACAGGAGTACTTTAAAAGTTGTGATTCCATTATGTTGGGAAATCTAAAAGAAATTGATGAATTTCTTGATTCATCCAAACTAATAAGTTAAACCAAGAGATCAAAAACCAGAACAGGTCCATAACAAAGAAGACTGAAACAAGGTGGGCAGGGAGCCTTGCAACAAAAAAGCTTTTTAACAAAAAGTCCAGGCCCTGATAGAATCAAAGCAGAAATCTACCAGACTCTCAAAGAAGATCAACAACTGATCCTTCTTTAACTACGAAAGAAAAAAAGAAAGAAGGAAGGAAGGAAGGAAGGAAGGAAGGAAGGAAGGAAAGAAAGAAAGAAAGAAAGAAAGAAAGAGAAGAAGAGAGAAAGAAATGAAGAAAGTGAAACAGAAGGAACAGTCCCAAACTCCTTCTACAAAGCCAGCGTCACTCTACTATCCAAACCAGGTTAAGTCAAAACAACAATACATGGACAGCCCTGATAAACACAGATGCAAACATCTTCAATCAAATACTAGCAAACCAAATACAAGGACATATCAAGAAGACCAGCCATCATGATCAAGTTGGGTTTATTCAGAAATGCAGGGTTGGTTCAACATACTTAAGGCCAATAAACAATGAACTCAAGGTAAAAATCATATAATTATCTCAATAGGTGCAGAAAGGTTCTTGACAAAATCCAACATAGCTTTATGATAGAAGTGCTAGAGAGCAGGACCAGAGGGAACATCCACCAACCTAACAAAGGCTGTACATGACAAACCCAAGACAACACGATCATAACTGGAAAAAAACTCCAGGCAATTCCATTAAAGTCAGGAACAAGACAGGCCTGCTCACTACCCCACTCCTGTTTAATACAGTTCTGGAACCACTACCCAGAGCAATAAGGCAAAAGAAGGAAAGTAAGGGATACAAATAGAAAAGGAGAAATCTAAATAGCCCTACCTTTAGATTATATGATATGAGATCCCAAAACTTCTCCCAGTAAACTTCTACAAATAATCAACAATTTCAGCAAAGTGGCAGTGTTTAAAATCAACTGGAAAACTGTAAAGTCTTTTTTTTTTTTTTTGAAAATTTTTATTGGTTATTTTATTTATTTACATCTCAAATGTTATCCCTCTTTCCGGTTTCCCCTCTGGAGACTTTCTATCCCATTCCCCTTCCCCCCGTTTCTATGAAGGTGCTCCCCCACTACCAACTCCCACTTCACCACCCTGCCATTCCCCTGTGCTGGGCCATGGGGCCTTTATACAGCAACAACAAACACGCTGAGAGAGATGTCATGGGCACACAGCGATTTGCAATAGCATCAAAGACAATAAAATACCATGGATAAACATAACCAAGGAGGTGAGAGACTTCTCCAGGAAACCTTCAGGTCTCTGGAGAAAGGCTGAGACCGACACTAGAGAGTGGAAGGACCTCCATGTCAATGGACTGGTAGGGTTAATACTGTGAAAATGGTCATCCTACCAAAGTCAATCGACAGACTTAATGTAATCCCAATCAAAATACCCACAGAGTTCTTAACAGAGACAGGAAAGCTCATTGTGAACTCACATGGAACCAAAAGACACCCAACAGCCAAGGCAATTCTGTGGGGGATCATACAGGAAGGACTGACACTCTAGGCTTCAAGGTGTATGACTATAGAGCTATAGTATACAAATAATATGGTACTGGCACAAAAATAGACATGCAAAGCAATGGAATAAAGTAGAAAAGACAAACATGAGTATATTTGATGTAAAAAATATACACTGGAAAAAATGACAGCATCTTCAACAAATGGTGCTAGAGAAACTGAATGTCCGAGTGCAAAAAAAAAAAAAAAAATGAAACTAGACCCATGTCTATCTCCTTGTGCAAAAATAAGATCCAAGTAAATCAAAGACTCAACTTGAAACTTGAAACACTAAAATTGCTAGATGAAAACAGGCAGTAACTTACAAGATAGTAGTGTATACAAGAACGTTCTCAACAAAACCACACTTATGGAGGACTTAAGGCCAATAGGGCCTCAAAGGCAAAAAGGCTTCCGTACAGCTAGGGTCCATTTGTGCGAAGAGATCACAGAGTGGAAGAGAACCCCTGCCAGCTATACACCTGACAAAGGACCAATATCTAAAGTACACAAAGAACACAAAAAACTGAGTCAAGGAAACACACCACCCAATTAAAACTTGGCTAGAGATCAAAATAGAGTTCTCAAAAGGTGAAGCAAGAATGTCTAAGAAATCCCACAAATGTGTTCATCATCCTTAGCAATTAGGAAAATGCAAATGAGATTCCACCTCAGTAAGAACAGCCAAGATCAAAACAGCTGCCCACAAATGCTGCTGAGGTGGATGAAAAGAGGAGCCTGATTCTCTGTAGGTGGGAATGCAGATGGCACAGACACTTCTGAAGGCAGGAGAGGCCCTCAAAGCTAAAAGTAAATCTACCATGGTCCAGCTATGCCACCCCTCAGCCTATGCCCAGATGACTTGGGAATTTATGCCACAGATACTCGCTCAGTCACATTCATGGCCACCCTAGACACAGTAGTTATGAAATGGAAACAACCTAAATGTCCTTCAAAGATGAATGGATAATGAAAACAGGCCACATATACAGTAAAGAATGCTACACAGCTGTAATGAAAACGGAAATCTATTTACTTTTGATTTACAAAATCATTTTCTAAAAGGTAGCTTCTGGCCTCAAATTCAGGCCTTCCTTGTCTGCATAGCAAGCACTTCACTAAATGAGCCATGCCCCTGCCTCAGATACACTGTCATATTTAGATTTAGATTTACTGGGGAAACTGCTGCCTATGTGACCTCTCTCCCATTGGTAAATGTTAAGAATCTACTGAAATACAATGAGAACTCTTTGGTATGCAGAAATATACTTGAAATTTTAAAACAGTTACTTAACAACTGTAATATAATTCTTAGAAACTGTTGTGTTTTTTTTTTTCAACAAGGAAAGAATGACAGGCAAGAGAGTTGTGCTCAAATATCTGCCAGCATGCTAATTAGAAAGGCAGACTTCAGAGTTTTATTAGTAACTCACCATTTCAACCTGAACAGTCTGTTTCCCCTTCTTCATATCAGAGTGGTTCTAGCAGAGATGGTTAGAGTGGGGAGTACCCTAGAGATGAGCACTCCAGCATGTCGCTGTTTACTGATAAAGAAGCTGAAATTGGAAGTCAAGTAAGAATGTCTACATACTTTGTCTGCCTTTCTGTGATTTTGTTTTTAAAGAGGAAATAAGAATATAAATTTGAAAACAAAAGACCCCACTAGTTAGGTAGTACTATCACAATGAAAAGCTGTTCTTAGTGTATCATGTAAATAAAATTAAAAAATCTTGTAATGAACACAGTGGTGAAGTCTATTCATATAGATAAGTACTATGAAAATATCCATGCATTTGTGGTGTTGCCATATTCTAAAATTACCCAGACAAATAATCTCTAAAATCTCTTTTGCAAATGCCTTGGTGATTAAAACAGGCAAATGTCTTTTTGAAAACCAAAGACAAAATTCTCTATAGTAAAAGCATGGAAATATGTGGTCAAATTTAACAGAAACATACAAATAAAAAAAAAAGGCTAAGAAGTGAGCAGAAGAAGTCCCACCTGTGGCTTGAATAACAAAGCCCTACATTATGATGACCGGTATTTTAACTCTGGTAAAGGGACTTGCCACAAAGCTGTACAGAGCACATTACATCCACTTTCATTGGCATCATTGAGTAAAACCCAATGCCACACTTTTTAACTGTAACTTCTTTTAACTCAAAAGATGCTGAGAAAGATTAATGGTTACAAATATTAGAATTGGGCTGCAGATGTCAAAACCAAAAGGAAGCAAACTGCAGGATTGGGTTAATGACGAACTTGGAACCGCCTGATTCCCGAGGACAGACTTAAAAGCATATCAGAACTTCCAAAACTACATTAATTACTTCAGACTACCAAAGACAGCCAAGAAACCTAGATCATGAAATTACAAAGGAATAAGGGAATGGATGAGTTTCACTCATCCCATTAAAAAGCCATTAAGTGAGCAGCTGTTCCTCCATTCACAGTTAAGTACAAAATCATTACAGTACACTGCTCAAAATAGCTTTGTACCTGATGAGCAAGTAAACATGGTATTGTATCTAAATTTGTGCCTGCTTCAACAGGTATCTGGTGAGTTCATATTTATCAAATATTATATATCACACATTAGTATGTGTACTTAAAGCTATTATGTATAAATTGCTGGGTATGAAAGATAATTAATATGGAGTTCAATTGTAAATCAAAATACAGGCCAACACAGTAGCAAGCACAGTTTTCTACACTATTCTCTCCACTATGGCAGTGTGTAACACTGCTGATGCCCCTGCCCTCATGAAGGGAGGAAAGGAAGACAGACAAACCAGTGAGTACACTGTGTTTCATCTTGGTGACAGTCATCCCAATCTACTACCAATAAAAGTGGCAAGACCGTACTGATATGTAAGTACCACTAGGTCCTTTTCAAAGACAAATTATGTCAAAGACCAGAAAGACTGCTACACTAATTTTTCCTGACCTATCTCCATCTCCAGTGGTGCAAACAGAGCACTAACCAGGGTCTGACACATTAGTCACAACAAAAGCTGAAGGAAACCAATTGGATGGCAAGGTTCTAGCACACTTCTGTGCTATGTGGAAATTAACTAGAGAGGAGTCCAAGATGGTAGATCAGAAGCAACAATGACCACCTGCTACTACTCAAGACAGGCAATTGTGAGAAGATGCTGGAGTTTAGTTGTCATGATAGACTTGAAGAGAGTCAGAAACTTTGAATGGGAGAATAAAGGGCAAGAAAAATAATGCCCAAGCATTAAGCTCACACAGGGTAGTACAGCAGGTACAGGAGTCAAAGGAATAGGAAGAGATTCCAGAAGCACCTCTAGGACAGGTCTCAGCAACACATCAAAGTACAGCCTAAACTGAGAGAGACTTAGATCTGAACACGTAACTTAAGCAGTGTCAGGGAGCTATGCTGAGGAAGGTCGAATCCTTGTTAGGATTACTATGGCAGTGATGAAACACCATGACCACGAGCAAGTTGGGAGGAAAGGGCTTATTCAGTTTACACTTCCCATCACAGTTCATCATCAGAAGAAGTCAGGACAGCAATTCAAACAGGACAGGAACCTGGAAGCAGGAGCTGATGCAGAGGCCATGGAACGGTGCTGCTTGCTGGTTTGCTTCACATAGCTTGCTCATCCTGCTGTCATATAGAACCCAAGACCACCAGCCAGAGATAGCACCACCCTCAATGGGCTGGGCCCTCCCCCATCAATCACTAAGAAAATGCCTTACAGGTGTGCCTACTGCTTGGCTCTTATAGAGGCCTTTTTTAAATTGAGGTTCCTCCCTCTTTATATGACTTTAGTTTGTGTCAGGTTGACACAAATCTATCCAGCACAGGACTTGTCTGAACATCTAGCTCTAGGAGTCAAAGATCCTTATATTTTATTGTCTTTGGGATCCTTATATTTTATCGTCAAGGCAGAAAGTATCATGCCTTGATCTAAAAGAATGCTACCCCCAAGAACCACATCATGGGGAGGCATGTAAAACAAAATTGCTGAGAGCTCCATGAGGGAGTCTGTGGCATATAGGGAAGGAAGACTGATTTTCTTTTGGGACCATCAACTTTATATGCCTGCTATAGAATCTAAAAAGATGGATGCTTTCCAATCTGCTATCAATAAAAGTGCTAAGACCATACTGATATGTAAGTACCACTATTTAGCCATTCGGAGCATGGTTACATAGGAGCTTCGTTTTTGTAATATTGAGTAGGTAGAGTACATGTTGGTAGCTCTATGGTATCTCTTCACAACCCCCCTAGCAGGCATGATAGAAATCATCAGACCTGAATGGACTATAGTGAAAGCTGAGCTCTGGAACTGTGTAAATAAAAAATAGAAAAAAATGCTGCTAGTTTACCTTACATTCCATCCCACTGTACTGATGAGCTGTTATATACCTCTGCCAACAAATCACTTCACTGCTGGACAAAACACACAAAGAAAGACAAAGTAAACAGTACAATCTATTCTCTCTCTAGACTGCATAGCTAGAGGTCAGAGACTGAGAATTTCCATCTTTGTCTACATAACAATCAAAACTTCTTAATTGAAAGGAATTTATACTTTTTTTTTTTTTAAGTATAGAATAGAGTTTATTTAGGGCACGGAGAAGGGAGTTAAGAGCTCAACAGAGGCAGAGAAAGGCAGAGAGAAGGAGAGAGTAGAGAAGTAGGGGATGGCCATGACCAAGTGGAGAGAGCGGGGGAACGAAATGGGGAGAGAGGGGGAACACAGGGCCAAGGGGCAAGGGAGAGAAGCAGGGAGTAAGAGCTATACTTTGATTTTTAAGACAAGTTTGGTTACATCTATCTGGTAACATAAACACACACACCACAGAAGTGGCTAAGATAAAAATCTAATGACTTATTAATGAGGTTTCTTAGAATTTATCAAAGCTAAAGAAAATAAAAAAAGACACCCAAATACAGAAAATTTCATTTTAAAACTCTAAATAGACATGACCAAATAAGAACTTTTCCATAGCTTCTTAAAATATTTAAGAAAGAGAGAGAGACAGAGAGAGAGAGAGACAGAGAGAGAGAGAGAGACAGAGAGAGAGAGAGAGAGAGAGAGAGAGAGAGAGAGAGAGAAGACAAAACTAAAAGTTACAAGGGAGAAAAAACCCAAGTAACTTATATAAGATTTGTTATCAGCGATTCTAAGAACTAAAAACTGTGTGTGTGTGTGTGTGTGTGTGTGTGTGTGTGTGTGTGTGTTGTGACATTCCAAGTCTTGAAAGTATATATATAGTTGTCAACCAAGATTGCTACCACTAGCAAAATTAACAAGTTCACAATGTGGATATTTTAAGGCAAATGCAAAGCAGTTCATGACAACTAACCCAGTACTGAAAAAAATTTACAAGGAATTTTAAATTGAATTTAGGAAGAAAATAAACAGTGTCACATGTGACAACACAGAACAGAATAATATCAATGAAAGCAACAGATGGATTCAGGAGACTGGAGAAGGAATCAGCAATGTCCAACAAAGAAAGCCAGCCGCCATCTGACAGTACAAGGACAGGAAGAAAAGGGCTAACAATCAGCCAGCCACCAGAACAATCAACAACCACATCTGAAACAGCAAACCTCAATTGTAACCTTCAGTGTAAACTCCCTCAATGCACTAACTGAAAGAGATGTCTCAGCAGTTAAAACACTTGCCATATGCTATCCAGCATGATTATTGGGCATCAAAGTGGAGTTCAGACTTCGGAATCTAAGAAAATACTAGGCAGGCATGGCAGCCCAGGCCTTAAGAAGCAGTGACAGGAGACCTGTGGCAAGCTGGCTACATAAAATAGCTAAAGGTTCAAGATTCCAGTTCAGCAGGATCATTTCTCAGTATACAAGGTGGATATCCAAAGTCAGTTTCTAGACTCCCCATGTACTCATCTCTCTCTCTCTCTCTCTCTCTCTCTCTCTCTCTCTCTCTCTCACACTC
>JADRCD010177325.1:18652-32094 GCA_019843815.1 Montemys delectorum
ACACACACACACACACACACACACGCACACACACACACACACATGCTTATTAAAAGACACATACTTTTTGAGTGGATTAAAAAAAAAAGACAAAGACATAACAATATTCAACATCTGCTGCCTGCACAAAGCACACACAGGAAACACTACCATACACAGAGTAGCAAAGGTTATAACGTAATTAATCTACTTAGCAAATGCAAGCTGCTAATAAACTGGCATAGCAGTTCTCTTGGCCAACAGAGTAGATTTCAAAACAAAACTAATCAGAAATGACAAGAAGACCTAAACATGGATAAGGGAACTATTCATCAAGAGGACATAACTATTGTAATTGATGCACCAAATATTGGGACTGTCAATTTTATTTTTAAAAAAGATACATGAAAAGGCATAAAGACTGCATAGGCCCAGAACTCAAGAGAATCCTGCATAAGAGAAAGTGCAAAGATTGTAGGAGTCAGAGGGGATGGAGGACACCAGGAGAACGTGGCCCTCTAGATCAACCAAGCTGGGCTCTTATGGCTCACAGAGACTGCAGCAGTGTGTAGGTCTGCACCAGGTTCTCTACATACACATTATAGCTAATAACTTAGTATTTCTATGGGACTTCTGACTGTGAGAATGAATGGGTCTCTGACTCTTGTGCCTGGGTTGTCATGTCCAACTTCATTATGAAACTTTTTGCTTTATCTTATATTTTATTTTGCCATGTTTGGCTGTTATCTCTTAGAAGCCTGTTCCTTTCTAATTAGAGACATAAAGGAAGTAGATCCAGAACAAAAGGGAGGAGAAGGGAGGGAAGAGGAGGGGAAGGGAGAAGAGGAGGGACTGGGAGGAATAAAGGGAGAGAAAACTATAATCAGAATATATTGTATGAGAAAACAATCTATTTTCAATTAAAATAATAGACTGCATAGGTTCTGACACAATAATGGGAGACTTCAATACCCTACTCTCACATCTGGATAGATCTTGCAAATAAAAAATTAAGAAAGAAACCTCAGAGCTAGATTATATCACAGAACAATGAGATTAAATAGGCAGAATATTCTACCCAGCAGATAAGGAATACACATTCTTCTTAGTAGTTGGAACCTATTCTAATGTTGACCATTTTGCAAATCACAAAGCAACCCCCCCAAAAAAAAGTTAAAAAAAATTTCCTGTATACTATCAGACTACAGAGTAATAAAACTAGAAATCAATAACAAGACTGGCCTCAGAAAATCCATATTTGAGGACATGGCTGAGAACTGAATAACAAATTCTGTAGTGAATAATCGATGATTAGAGAAATGAAGAAGGTAAAGTTTAAATTTCTAGAGTCAACATCTCTCAGTGGCCTGTAGTCCTGTGTGTGGGTGTAAGGCCTTATGATCTTTCCTATTGGAATCTCTATGTATGATGCTCATGTTTAGGCATCATGTTGGTGAGATGGTATGGGTGTAGCCTCCGATATTACTAAAGAGACACGATCACACAGCAAACTCCTAATTCTCCAGTCCTTGAAATCTTTCCACCCCCCTTCCTCGGTAATTTCTAAAGCCTTAGCTTAGAGAGTTGTATTGTAGATGTACCCACTGAGACTGAGTTCCACAACTCTGCATTTTAATTGGTTTATGGTTTTCTGTAATGCTCTCCCATCTGTTGCGAAGAGAAGTTTTCTTGATGAGGGGTAAAAACTATATTTACCTATAGGAATAAGGACAAACATTTAGATTGTAGACTCTAGTTTAGTAGTGGTAATTGTAGATTCCAAGACCTATGACTTTACTAGACCTGAGTAGTTAGTTAGCTTTCTAGTACTAGACATGATTTTCCTCTTGTTGAGCAGGTCCTATGTCAATTAGAGACTGACTGGTTACTACAGACGTATGTGTGACATTACTGTACCATAAGGGCTCTAGCACCATGCTGATTGTTGATGCATAGGTAGCACAGCTAGGTAGTGCTGCTGGTTGCTTCCAACCTGGGAAAGCTTGAACTGCACCCTCTGCTACTATGAAATCTAGTCTTCAGGGAGGGGGCATTCAGGTCGGCTCTAGCTCAGGGATCTCTGGGCTCTGCTTCTAAAGTGCATGGTGTCTTCAGCAATAAGAACTTTTCATCTCTGGGGGTGGGGCACAACCAAAGGTAATAGCAATAGGCTGCATGTTTTCCAAGTTGTTGGCCATCAACAACTCAAAAGAGGGCTTCTCACACCTGGTAGTGTTTTTGTTTGTTTGTTTTGTTTTGTTTTATTTTTGTGGTCTTTGGCTCTTGTCAGCCCAGATGAGAAAATTTCATTTAAATTATGTATATTTATACATAGAAATATATGTATTATAGAGTTTTTAGGTAGATAATCATATGACTCCGTATTGACTTTTCAAACATTCTCCAATATACTTTTTAAAATATGTTCAGCCTCTCTACTTGTCAGAGAGATGTGAATTAAAACAACTTTGAGATTCTGTATCGCTTCAGTTAGAATGGCTACTGTCAAGAAAACAAATGACACTAAATGCTGGTGAGAAGGTAGGGACAGAGAAACTCTTACTTATTTTTAGTGAGAATGTAAATTAATACAACTATTATGAAAATCAGTATGGGAACTTCTGAAAACATCTAAAGCTAGAATGAGTGTATGACCCAGTGATTTCACTCCTGGGCTCATCCTCACAGGATGCTACATCCCCAAAGGACACTTCACATCTGCTTCAGAGACACCTGCATATCTGCATGTGTTGCTGCTCTTTTCACAGCACCAAAGAAATGAAACCAGCCTAGAAGCTCAAAACCTAATGAACACATAATGAAAATGTGGTACAAATATACAATGTATACATACATATGTATACATATATGTATATATATTACATATACCATGGAATTTTATTCACCCGTTAAAAAAGTGAAGCTATGAAACATGAAGGAAAATGGATGGAAATGGAAAACAGTATTTACTGTATTGAAACTTGACCTCAGAAGGACACAAACCATATAACCTATGTTATAATAGATCTTAGACTCTAATTGTTAAATGTATGTATGCATGTAGGAGTAAATATGGCTGATGGTTAGCAGAGTAGAGGAAGGCCAATGTCAATGGGGAAAAGTATGCTTTAGGGGAGGGCTGTGGTGAAGACAGAGCAAAGCAGAAGGGGAAATACTAGAGGCGAGAAGATAACAGTATGGGTGAAGAGGTTGAACCAAGCAGTAGGGAGATGAAAGCGAAGGACCAGGAAATCAACCAAAATGAAGTGTGTATACAAACCTTTATGGAAAACTACTATTTTATAAGCCAATTAAAATTTTTAGTTTTAGTTTTTAAAATATTTTTAGTTTTGCTCTCTCTTCCTCTCTCTTTTCGCTACTGCCCCCTCTCTCCCTCTCAATTAAACCTCTTACACGTGAAGAAAAAAAATTTTAGTTTTTAAAATATTAAAAAAAGAAAATGATATCCCATAAATTCCCAAAGCAACACTTCTTGAGGTGCTTCTCAGCCATTCAGTATTCCTCAGTTGAGAATTCTTTGTTATAGGTTTATTTGGTTCTCTGGAGTCTAACTTCTTGAGTTCTTTGTATATATTGCATATTAGCCCTCTATTGGATATAGGGTTGGTAAAGATCTTTTCACAATCTGCTCATTGCCATTTTGTCCTATTGACAGTGTCTTTTGCCTTACAGAAGCGTTGCAATTTTATGAGGTCCCATTTGTCAATTCTTGATCTTAGAGCATAAGCTACTGGTGTTCTGTTCAGAAAATTTTCCCCTGTGTCCATGTGCTTGAAGCTCTTCCTACTTTCTTTTCTATTAGTTTCAGTGTATCTGGTTTTATGTGGAGGCCTTTGAGCCACTTGGACTTGAGCTTTGTACAAGGAGATAAGAATGGATCGATTTGCATTCTTCTACATGCTAACCGCCAGTTGAGCCAACACCATTTGTTGAAAATGCTGTCTTTTTTCCACTGGATGGTTTTAGCTCCTTTGTCAAAGATCAAGTGACCATAGGTTTGTGGGTTCATTTCTGGGTCTTCAATTCTGTTCCATTGATCTACCTGCCTGTCACTGTACCAATACCATGCAGTTTTTATCACAATTGCTCTGTAGTAAAGCTTAGGGTCTGAGATGGTGATTCCACCAGAAGTTCTTTTATTGTTGAGAATAGTTTTCACTATCCTAGGTTTTTTATTACTCCAGATGAATTTGCAAATTGCTTTTTCCAAGTCTGTGAAGAATTGAGTTGGAATTTTGATGGGAATTGAATTGAATCTGTAGATTGCTTTCAGCAAGATGGCCATTTTTCCTATATTAATCCTGCCAATCCATGAGCATGGGAGGTCTTTCCATCTTCTGAGATCTTCTTTGATTTCCTTCTTCAGAGACTTGAAGTTCTTGTCATAGAAATGTTCAACATCCTTAGTCATCAGGGAAATGCAAATTAAAACAACCCTGTGATTCCACTTCATACAAGTCAGAATGGCTAAGATCAAAAACTCAGGTGACAGCAGATGCTGGCAAGGTTGTGGAGAAAGAGGAACACTCCTTCATTGCTGGTGGGACTGCTAGTTTTCTTTTTTAAATTTTGTTACATTGCTATATATAATGAATTTAAAAGTCAATTTAAATGAATTTTTCCAGATGATATGGTTCTATACATTCAATATCCTAAGAGTCCAGTAGGAGATTCTTGAGCCTTAGGCTTTGCCACCTTAGAACTTACATTCTAAAGTTAATGTAAAAACCCCAGGAGCTGTACAAACAATGGAACTCATAAGAATGCTGCCTGTGGAGCTTAAGGGGACATGCTGATGGGAACCTGAAAGAACACCAAGAAAATATAAACAGTGGTTCTTTTTCTGACAGGAAGAGAACTCCTATCAGAGCAGGTCTCGGTAACATTTGTGTGGTACTCTGGCAACAAACAAACAAAACAACAACAAAAACCTGGCTGTCTTCTACCTGTGCCCTGAGAATTTGACTGAGGCTGATACAGGAGGGAGGACTGATTAGCTTGTCAGGGATATTTGAGGTACTATAGCTGTGCAGGCTGTGATGTCACTGCCACTCACCACTCTCACTCAGTTCTACAGTGGGGGGCTCGGGGGGGGGGGACATGCAATCTGGTGAGAAGAAGAGCACAAGAAAGTTTAAAGTTGCAAGCAAGGAAGGTACAGGAAAAGAAGCTACAATTCTTACAGAGATTGGCCCCATTAAAGAGAAACGTTCTGCTCTGTAATAACAAGAGACTTGCAGACAAGCTCCAACCCACCAAATCTATCCCAAATGTATTGGGATGGAGAAAACATGATCTAAGTTCAAGGACTTCCAAATGAAAAACAACCACCTAGGGAAGTGACCTTGCAAATTCAGTCTGACATGGAACTGCAGGATTCCTGTTTAATTCTGAGGATTTTGTTTTAGTCTAATGCTGTTCTCAGTCTGTGAGTTGTGACCCCCTTGTGGTCAAACAACCCTTTCAAAGGGGTAGCCTCAAACCATCAGAAAACACAGATATTTATGTTACAATCTATAACAGAAGCAAAACTATAGTTATAAAGTAGCAATAAAAATAAATTTATGGCTGGGGTTACCACAATATAAGGAACTGTATATAAAGGGTTGCAGCATTAGGAAGGTTGAGAATCACTGCTCTAATGATTCTTCACCATGAACCTTTCCTTCCTTTTGGAATGGGAATGTTTATTCTGTACCACATTATAGTGGAACTATATAACTTTTCTTTTTAATTGTTCAGAGCTCACAGTTAAAGCATTGTCTGAGCCTCAGAAGAAACTGTATATTTAAAGAAGTGTGTGTGTGTGTGTGTGTGTGTGTGTGTATTGTGTGTGTCTGTGTGTGTGCATGTGCCCGCGCATGTGTAGTTATGTGTGTGTACATGTATGTGTATGTTTCTGTGTCTGTATGTGTCTGTATCAGTACAATACCTGTAGCGTCAGATTAAAACATCAAATTCCCTTGAGTTGGAGTCACAGGAGGATGTGATCTCCTGATGTGGGTGCAGGGAACCAAGCTCAGATCTACTGTAGAAGCAATCTGTGGTCTTAGTTTCTAAGCCACCTCTCTAGCCCCTGTACTTACACTTTCAAATAATGGCGGAACCTCTAAGACTACTGGTCCTTTGAAGTTAGACTGGATGCACTGTGCACTATGACATAGCTGTGAGCCTGTGGGGACAAATGGTAGAAGTGTGGTTTAAGAGTGATGCCAGGGGTCATTTGACACAAGATAGTTTGTGGTGGTAGACACTGACTGAGTTTGACAGGGTATGGATGTCTCTGGTACAAGCCTCTGGGCATAAGTGTGGGGATTATCCAGACTAGACAACTGAGTTGGGAAACACAGTAAGGGTGGAAAGCAGATGAGCACTAGCATTCATCACTCCCCACCGACTGATTAGGTTCAATGTGACTAGACATGGCTAGGTTTTGCTGGCATGACTGCCCCACCATGATGAACTCCACCCTTGATTTGTGAGCCAGAACAAACACGAGCCTTTAAGTTGCTTTTATCAGTATATTTTATTACAGCAACAAGAAGAGTTTGAAATGAACTAATTTGAAATGAACAAACAAGCAAAGCTGCCTAATTAATTAATTTGTCATGGCAAAGGGTCAAACTTGAACTAAGTTTCCAGATGTGCAGCACTAGGTGGCAGTAAAAAAGAGAAGGAAACTGCCCTACCTTTCTAATGGGAAACCTAAGAGCTTTTCTGACAAGCATGGTAGAGGCTTGGCCAAATGAACCTAATTCTCACCACTCACTATCCCTGTGCTGTGGGGAAAGACACCATAGGGCAGGGTACATCAGTCACTGAAAAAGAATATTTATACATATATATATATATATATATATATATATATATATGAATAAGACCCTATAAGAAGAGTGGTTCTATAAGCCTATAATGAAAGTGAAATAGCCCTGCTGCTAGTAATATCTTTAGTTGTTACAGTGTGCTACCTGAACACATGACTTGTGAGGATGTTGGTATAAAAAAAAACCCTACTATGCCTCCAGTCACATCTAGCATTGGACAGCTATGTGCTGTGCATAACTGACAGCCATGATAAATAACTGTTACTAGTCTTTGTGTTATATGATATATTTTGTTATCTTCTACGGAGCAGTTTTTACTTCAGAGGGGACTGGAAACAGTATATGGTTTTCTCTAACTCAGCACATCAAGTTCTCATATCCTTTACTGAATCAAGGGGCTACACCATGGGATGGACCTCTACCATCTGAGCGTGTATAAGGACAAACTGATGTCCACACAATCAGGATGAGGAAATTGCTAAATAAGGCATTTGAATACACATTGCCACAGTTGAGTGATGTAGAACTGGGTGACATTTTATGGTGCTTTCTTTAATAAGAGGGCTCAAAATTTTACAATCTGATCTCTTCTATGCATTTATTTATAAAGTATTAGTTCCCTCTTCATAGAAGGTATAATTATATGTATTTCATTGACATTCACATGAACCAAGAACTGTTTGCCAAATTTTCATATCCCAGATAAACATACCACATAAACACTAACCTCTACTTATCTAGATATAAAAAACAGAGTAGACAAGATATGACATTAATTATCCAAACTACAAATATTTTTATATAAATGCTATGTGAGATTTTGACATTTTCTAAATTTTTCTAAAGCTTTGCTAACAGAGCTAATTTTCTCATACAGGAGCCTTTGAAATACATTAATAATGGCAATGCCAATTGAATTTTAAATACCTCTGCTAGGCAACAGTAGCATGTATTATTGATTATATATATGAATAATGCTCTAAAGATTCAACAGCTTTTCCAGCGTTGGTACACTCAATTCCTGGGCATCAGCCCCATCTGTCAACCATACAAAGTCTTGGGAACTTAGCAGTGGACAATACAAAAAGTCAGCACAACCCCACAGACCTGATACTCCAGTATCAGTCAACAACAAATATAAAGACAATATCAAATGATAGTAAGTGTTCTAATAAGTTCTAGGGTGTAAGTGACAATTAAATGTCAAAAGGAGACACACACTAGAGATCTGGGGAAAGAAATTTCTAGACAGAAAGAATGGCATGCATCCAAGGACCATGTTCAGATAGAAATCCATGGACAAGGGAGGCAAGTGTGTGAACCTCAGGAGAGTGGAACCTCGAGGCTTTGAGTTAGCGCCTAAGGAAAATGCCATTTTTTTTGTTTGTTTGTTTGTTTTTGATACTTAATGACAGATTTAAACATACATGAAAGAAAGAAAAAAATGTGTACAATTCATCACTGAGTTTCCATAGTTATTTACTCAACCACTCTTGCTTGTATCCTTGCCCATTCCCTATTCACCCTTTGAATTGCTTGTCAATACACATACTTTACCATGTATCTTGGAAAGATCTCTCATTGTAAATATGACCACAGTCTTCATAATCTATGGGTCATCCTGTTTGGCCTCTCTTTTTTCTCTTACTATTGGGGAGGGAGGAGCTTTTTCTATAGTTTTTCAGACTTAACATGTTCTCCATGTCAGCTCTTTTTGTTTTTAGTTGTTATTTCACATATTCACTATATAGCCACAGCTAAGTCTGGATGTTTAATCACACTCAGGTTTAAAATTTCTGAAAGACTACTCCCCAGTTTGTCATGGGCTTCAACCAGGAAGCAGATAAATTACAACCTCTTCCTGACATTGCACATGATACTTACTACCTAATTAGATTAGATTGGTTTATTAAAGGTTATAAAATGCTAATATTAAAATCATATTCCTTCTTTACTTAGCTGAAATGCTTCTATAGAGAAAAACTTTCCTTAATCATGCATTTTGTTAAGAATTACAAGTATTTAGTTACAGGAAAAGCATAACACTTGATTTTGTATATTTCCAAATTTATAATGAATGAGTTTTTTACCTAGCATAATGTGATGAGTAGCCAGGAAGTATTTAAAGACTATTTTAACTTTTTGAAGAGCAGAAGGAAATATATGTATGTATGTATATATGTACTCACATACACACACACACACACACACACATATATACACACACATATATATACACACAAATATGTGTGCGTGTGTGTGTAAAGAAATTCAAATAGCAGGAAAGACAAAGGAGCCAGACTTCAGACAAATTTGGAAAGTAAAACCCAGCAGGCTGATATCCTATAGGTACAATAAGAAAAATTTTAAAAATATGAATGAACCTTAAGACTGAGAATGGCCATTTGGAGGGTGCCTTCCTGGATACATGGAGTCCTGGGTTGAATATCCCCAGCACTGGAAAGAGAGAGAGGGAGGGATGGAGAATGGAGGGATGGAAAGAGAGAAAGGTCTGAGTATTTGGCTTCAGCAACATGATTTTTGGGAAACACTAGGAGGAACAGGCTTAGGAAACAGTATCACCTTGCTTTGACCTGGGTGAAATTAAATAGATATGTATCATCATCATTATTGTCTGTCTATAGTTTTATGTCAACTTGACACAAGCTAGAGTTATCAGAGAGAAAGAAGGCTCAACTGAGAAAACGCCTCTATGTGAACAAGCTGTAGCATGCCCCTAGAGCATCTTTTAAATCAGTGATAGATGTGGGAGGGCTCAGCCCATTGTGGGTGGGGCCACCCCTGGGCTGGGAGCTCTGAGTTCTGTAAGAAAGCAGGCTGAGCAAGGCCTGATGAGCAGACCAGTCAGCAGCACCCCTCCATGGCCTCTGCATCAGCTCCTGCCTTCAGAGTCCTGCCCTGCTCGAGTTCTTGTCTCAGCTTCCTTTAGTGATGAACAGTAATTATGGAAGTAAAAGCTAACTAAACCCTTTTCTTCCCCAACTTGCTTATGGTCAGGGTGTCTCATCACAGCGACAGACACCCTGCCTAAGTGAGTAGCCTCCCCCCCCCAAAAAAAATTAATTTTCAAAAATTAAAAAATAAAACACTGCTTCATGGTTTTAAAACATATACTTTTTATAAGCTGGGGGAGCTGCATGCCTTTAATCTCAACATATATACACATATGTATACATATATATACATTTATGCTTTTAGCTAAAATAAAAATATAAGACAAAATTAATGTCTCTTTATTTGACATAATTTCTTACTTTTCCTCCTACTATAGTATAAAAACAAAAGGTGTACCAGGTAATGAAAGGAGAAAAATGAATATTTTGCCCCTGACTCTCAGCCCCTCACTTCAGCTAAGATCACTACAAGCAGATGGTTGCACAAACAGCCATAAACCAGAGAAAAAGGAGGAGTGGAACTCAAAATCAATAGCCAGTGCACTAACACTAACATGTTAGTCCTGGAAAAGATGGAAACACCAATTCATTTTTAGAAGCTAATTTTCCATTCCTTGTGGACAACCAGTAAAATTCCAATTACCCTTTTGGTACTCTGTTTTTCCCTACAAAAAGAGAAGTCTACAGGATGTTTAAGGGAGAAGGTAAAGAAAGCTCAACATCTTTGAGAGAAATGATGGTTGACAATACTTTCTAAATGGCCAGAGGTCTAAACTCTCACACAACAAAGAAATGCACGTGAGACAGCAAGATAGCATGATTGTGCGAGAGCAGCACAAGAGCAAGCCATCAGCACTGCAGCATGGATGCAGGAGACGCTCATGGATGCAGGAGATGCTCATGGATGTAGGAGATGCTCATGAATGGAGGAGATGCTCATGGATGCAGGAGATGCTCATGAATGGAGGAGACACTCATAAAGCCCCACCTCTAGCTAAGGAGTTATAGGCAATGGGTAGCTGCTGGGAAGGGAGAGTCTGCCTTCTGCAGGGGTGTGGCCCTGCTCATGTTCCACAGGGTGTCTCCATACCTCTGTGCATGCTAACAGCACTAACGGGTGAATTGTTCTTGTTTTTTAAAAAGTGCACATGAAGCTAGGAGAAGGGCATCTGAAGGGACTTAGGAGAATTAGGGAGGATTGGGAGTAGATATGTTCAAGGTTCACTGTATACACATGTGAAACTGTCAAAGAATAAGTAAAAATATACATTTTAAAAGAATATACAACAAATGATTCCTACAAATAAAAATCTCTTATACCATTTGACGATACACATTTATAGAGTATTTGAATTATTGTTAAGATTAAAAAGATAAATAAAATTACTATATCATCAATCATTCTTATGCAGTTTATGCACAATAGTTAAATACATCCTATTGATTTCCATGAGGCCTTTAATTATAATTATGTGTGAATGCACCTTATTGAAAAACCAGGTTACTGGGCAGTTTTTCTCATGCAAATGAGAGTCTAATTAAATTTCTCAATATCAGTGCTGCCCCATAAGTGGACTCTGCCAACTCACTCAAGGAGTAGGAGGCATAGCTACACTATTTGACAACAAAGAGAAGCACAAATATAAGTCTAACTTGCTACTCAACTATCTCAATAATTACACAGACAGATATGATAAGACAGAGAGAACCTGCTGAAGGAAAAGAAACTGGAGTCATTTACAAAGGCTGGAAAATACAATATTTAAGCTATGGGTAAAGGGTGAAAACTGCATAGATACTTTCAATACAGTACATGCATTAATGTATATAAAGTAATTCTATTATCCTTTGTGAAGCACAAAATGTTGTGTATTCTGAGTGCATTTTATTTTTAGATGCTTTTCTTGACATTTATTTTTAAAGAAACATAATTAAGTGCTTTATGCTTTTGTGTGTTTCTCTTGCTCAGAACCATCATGAATGTTTAAATGCAAATTGGTTCCATCAAACATCTTCACAGATGACAAATTGTATTATGAATATCAATTATTCAAAAATGCATAGTCAGAAGATTCCAAACTGCTTGTTTAAACTCTGACTGTACAAACACAGAAGATATATCTATCCATGTGTTTTGTAATACAAACCAGGTTCTTAATATTTACATATATGACCTATGCCTTAGGAAGCCCCTCAGCCTCAAGCTTCATGCGCATCTTCCATTTCCCAGCTAGGAAGTCAGTTTCAATCTGTCTCTGTCTCTGTCTCTGTCTCTGTCTCTGTCTCTGTCTCTGTCTCTCTTTCTGTGTCTGTCTCTCTCCTTTCATCCTTCCCTTCCCTCTCATCCTCCCTCTCTCTCTGCATGTCCCCCTTACTACATTCTTTCGTCACTATCTCTCTAGTTAATGGATAACCCTACTCCCTTGCCTGAAATAAACAGCTAACAAAATCCTTAGTGTCCATCTAGTCCTCACTGTCTTAACCTGGGTTAAGATACAAAGTTATTTGTCCTATTATACTAGGGACACTACGAAAGAAGGTGGCAAGAAAATACTAAGTTGCCTCCCTTTAGTAATAAATGCACCTTGTTATTTCTAACTTTATAAGTCTAACAAATATTTTATATCTTTCATAGTACTTGCTTATATACATGCAATCAGTCACATACCACTGCCTGTGTTAACACATAACATATAAAAAATGTAATCCCTCTCCTTGTCATGTTGCCTTTTTACATGTACATCTCTAATGCTGATATAACTTAAATTATGAAATCCATTAAAAAAAAGATACAAAGTTATGACTTAGACACCTATCTTCATCTTTTAACCTTTCCAATCAGTTTCTTTTATCTCCCCTTACAAATGTTCCACTAAAGCTTCCTCTGTGTTATAAGGATCACCACAATATACTTTCTAGAAAGTAGGGATGCAACTGTAACTTTTTCAAATCCTATTTTTTTGGATTTTTTAAATTAATTTGATTGATTGATTGATTGATTGATTTTAAGATATTTTCTTTATTTACATGTAAATTTTCCCTTTCCCAGGTTCCCCTCCAAAAAACAAACAAACAAACAAACAAAAACAACAAGAACAAATTTCTTTTGCCTCCCCCCTCCCCATGCCTGCCACCCCACCCTCTCCCACTTATTGGCCCTGGCATTCCCCTACACTGGGGCACAGAACCTTCACAAGGCCGAGATCCTTTCCTCCTATTGATGATCAAATTTGCAATCCTCACTATACACATGCTGCCAGAACATTCAGTCCCACCATGTATAGTCCTTGATTGGTGGTTGGGTCCCTGGGAGCTCTGAGGGTACTAGTTAGTAATTGTTGTTCGTCCTAAGGGGCTGCAAACCCTTCAGCTCCATAGAACCTTTCTCTAACTCCTTCATTGGGGACAGTGTACTCAGTTCAATGAATGGTTGTGAGCCTCTACATCTGTATTAGTCAGGTATTGTCAGAGCCTCTCAGGAGATAGCTATATGCTTGTCCTTCCTTCAGTCTCTGCTCCATAGTTAATCTCTGCCACTCCTTCTGTGTGTGTTTGTTTCCCCTTTTTAGGAAGGAATGAAATGTCCACCTTTTGGTCTTCCTTCTTCTTAAGTTTCTTGTGGTTTGTGGGTCATTCTTCCTGTATTCCAAACTTCTGGGCTAATAACCACTTATCAGAGAATGGATACCATGTGTGATCTTTT
>JADRCD010177326.1:0-24608 GCA_019843815.1 Montemys delectorum
GTGAGGGGGTGCACAGGTGAGGGGGCTCACAGTGAGGGGATGTAGAGGTGAGGGGCTCACAGTGAGGGGGTGCACAGGTGAGGGGGCTCACAGTGAGGGGATGTAGAGGTGAGGGGCTCACAGTGAGGGGGTGCACAGGTGAGGGGGCTCACAGTGAGGGGATGTAGAGGTGAGGGGCTCACAGTGAGGGGGCGCACAGGTGAGGGGGCTCACAGTGAGGGGATGTAGAGGTGAGGGGCTCATAGTGAGGGGGTGCACAGGTGAGGAGGCACACAGGTGAGGGGCTCACAGTGAGGGGGTGCACAGGTGAGGGGGCTCACAGTGAGGGGATGTACAGGTGAGGGGGCGCACAGGTGAGGGGCTCACCGTGAGGGGGCACACAGGCGAGGCTCCCACTGTTAACTGCTCTAGGAAAAACGGCAACTGCTTTTGCTCAGATTTCTCTCCTGGAACAGAGACTAGCATCTCTTTCAGTGTAGACATAAATATTTATGTAATCCCCCTGCACAGGCATTGGGGGGGGGGGCTTTATGTGTGTTAATGTATGAACTGTTTGAAGCTTCTCTCAGAGACAAAGCAGTCATGAAATTCTAGGACAAGAAGCCTGAGAATCCCGCCCTCTGCAGATGTGAACAGCTGCTCTGTGGGTCCCTACATAGCCTAGTGATTTCCATGTGTGTTAAGGGCAGAGTTTCCACTTGGAGGGACTCTTCAGCCACAAAGGAAAATTTTGGTGGTTGCCCTGTGGCGAGGGGGTGCCATAAACATCTAGAAAGCAGAGACCAAGAGTACTGCTCCAGGTACTTCCATCTTTAGTTTTACACTCACTCACTCCTCACTCACTCATTCCCTACGTGTGAATACCTATGTGTCATGGCACACATGTGGAGGTCCGAGGACAACCTTTGGGAGTCTGGTCTCTCCTTCCACTATGTGGGCTCTGGGGATTGAACTCAGCTTGTGAGGCTTGGTAGCAGGCACACTTACCTGCTGAGCCATCTGCTGGCTCTTCTTTGTGTTTTACTGAGACAGGATCTCACTCTAGATGTAACCCAGGCGGCCCTCAAGTTTCCTCCCTCCCATCTTCGGCTCCTCCTGTTGGTGCTGGGATTACAGGACACACCACTGTGTGTGCTCGGCCTTAATACCCTCAACCAGGCTGAGACACACAGACAGGTACCTCATGCTGAGATCCTGAGTTCTGACCTCAGCACCATAAAAACAGAAGAAGGAAAAAGAGAAAAATCCTCCAGGTACCTGGGAATAACTCAGTCAGACAAGACTCACAAAGACCTGAGTTCAATTCCCTGAACCACATGGCAGAAAGAACTGTCCACTGAAAGTTGTCCTCTAACCTTGACGTGTGTGCCATGGCATATGCCCATGTGTACACACACACACACACACACACACACACTACACACCATGGCATGCATATATATAAATAAATAAATATATATATATATATATATATCCATGCACACGCACACTCACACACACACACACATGAAAAAGAAAGAGAGGGAGGGGGAAAAGAAAGGGAAGTATTTTCTTAAATTATCTTGAAGGTATCGGGGAAGCAGGCATGATGGTATCAGTTAGTCAGGGTCTATGGGGCTTACTATTCAGTCACCCTAACCTCTTTGGCATGTCTAAGAACACTGAGAGACCTTGTCTTAATAGACAAGACAAACAGGAGGCTAACCTGTCCTCTACAGTCGCGTGGACACATTCCCACACGCGTACTCACATTCTTAACACACAAGACAGCACCTACCATAGCTAAGTTCCCAGTCTGAATACCAATCACCCTAGAGTGGCACCCTCCAGAGGCCAAGGAGCAGTTCTCTCACCCCAGCAGGCACAGGCTGCCACAGGAGAGCCAGGTGAGGGCTCCGGCATTGTAGGACAGTTGGGTCACGATCATCTTGCTGCAGGAAGGACAGCACATCTGGACAGGGCGGTCATAGAAGGAGACGGGCTGTTGCACATAAACGGTCTGCACGGCAACTGTAGGCGGAAGACAGCACAGGTTACTCAGTGAGCAAGGGGTGACGCTGATGACCACACGTGAGAGCGGCCATACTGGGTACCCCAGAGCCCAAGCTCATACCCCAAAGCATAAATACCCAGTGGCTTCCAAAGACAAAGATGCTGTTTCACTCTGGGAAGATGGAGAGTTCAGAAACTAAACAGTGGAGGTGGACAGTGTGCCTACCTAACACCACCGAGCTGTACTTCAAGGTGATTAAAGAGATTATAGGGAGGACTTGGACGTGGGAAGGAGACAGATAGGGAGAGGGAGAGGGGAATAATGTGGATACAATCAAGAATATATGAATAGACAGACAGACAGACACACGCATATGAAATGTTCAAAGAATAAGTTCAAGTATTATTATTATTATGTGTTTGTTTGTTTGGTTTTTTGAGAAAGAGTTTTTCTGTGTAGCCCTGGCTGTCCTGGAACACTCTCTGTAGACCAAGCTGGCCTCGAACTCAGAAATCTGCCTGCCTCTGCCTCCCAAGTGCTGGGATTAAAGGCGTGCGCCACCACCGCCCGGCTCAAGTATTATTTTTAAGTGGAATAATTAAAGTGTTTTTTCCCTTCACCTTTTTGTGACTATGAGAATCTCACCATATAGCCCATGCTGCCTTTAAATCTGTGGTCCTCCTGCCTCAGCAGCATACAACAGTCGGTTTTATGTCGAGTGTATCTGTGTGTACACAATGTTTAGAAAGGGGTGGGTAGAACAGGGCCTCTCTGTGTAGCCCTGGCTAGCCTGGAACTCACTACACAGATAACCTTGGATTTGTGGCAATCCACCTGTGCCAGCTGAGTATTACGTATGCTTTAAAACAGAAAAGAAAGAAAAAGAAAACTGACAAACGGAGAGAGCAAACAGTGACAGATTTTCAGAATTTTCTGAGGGATTTTTTAAAGTTCATAGAGAAGAAAGAAAGACTTTCCTATCCTCTTGGCAGGACCTGGCTCTCGTAGACCACCTGTGCTGGGAGAGACCTCACTGAAGACACCAATGCCCAGGCTCTGGGCCTGGGTCAGACTCAGTGGAGCAGCAGCAGCAGCAGCCCCAAACTGCTTCTTCAGCCCTGCCATTGCTCACTGAGGTGGTTTGCAGAAGAGATTAGAGATGCATGGACATGATGGGTTTAGGCCTGCTCTTCCATAGCCAAGAGTGGCTGCCAGGAGCTAAGTGGAGAGGAGGTGAGCTGGGAATGCTCTGGAAGTGGTGGCTGGCAATTGTGCCATGGGCTAACAGAGTGAACTGTAGGTTCATCAATTCCTTCTCCACATGGCTGTTACTGAAGTTAAAGGGACAACTGCTACTAGGATCCTTCAAGGCAAATTGCCTAATCTCTAAGGACATCAAATGGACATCTGCCACCAAGACCACCTCCAACACACACACACACACACACACACACACACACACAAGCAGGCATGCAACACTCACATACACCTGCATGCAGGCACGCACACACACACACACACACACACACACACACACACACACAAAACAGATGCACTCTGACACCTGATAATGGTTTGAAGCTCACATAGGGAAACTAAGTTCACCCATAGCTCAAATCCATAAGGCACTGCTAAGAAGAAAGCCACAAGCAGAGCTGCAAGACACTCCTAAAACCAGGAAGTAAGCTCCAGTGCTGGTGGCCCTGAAGAGCTGCTTCAGCTACATCGCTGTCAAAGCAACTCTCCTTAGGAAGCCATTTATACGGCCTGGGTTCGGAGAACTGGGCACCTAGCATAACTCATAACACTGAGACTCTGCTTCCAAAAGGTAGGGAAAGAGCACGCTTAAGCTATACATAAGTTTGCATTAAGTAATTTTTGCTTCGTTTTGGTTCAAGATCAAGTTATTTCTTGATTACAGGATGGTCTAATAGACTAGAGAGGGCCAGTGCCACGGTTCAGCTGGCCGAGCACGTGGCAACATTCAGGACTTCATAAATTGGGCATGGTGAGGCACAGCTGCAATCCAAGCACTCAGGAATTAGAGGTAAGAAAGTCAGGAGTCCAAAACCATCCTGGGCTACATACCAACTACAGCTACATAGCGATACCCTGTGTCATAAAAGTTGCTAGCTCACTCTCTACCCCAAGAAGTCAAAACTGAGCACAATAACCACACTGACTTCTTCTTAGCAGACGGTGGCTCTGTGCTTCACACAAGGAAGTTAATTTTAACAGAATGACCACAGATCAGACATCACAGAGAGCCAGACATCACAGATGAGGGAAGTAAGACATAAGAAAGGTGAGAGGGGGCTGGAGAGACGGCTCAGCAGTTAAGAGCACTGGCTGCTCTCCCCGGCTCTCCCCAGCACCCACACGGTGGCTCACAGCCCCTGTAATCCAAAAGTAAATTCTGTATCAGGTATGCAACATGGTACACACACACACATACACACACACACACACAAACACATGCACACATGCATACACACAGATACACACACATAGACACACACATACAGACACACATACACAGACACACACACAGACACACACACAAACACACAGACACACACACCCACACACAGACACATACACCCACACACAGACACACACACAGACACAGACACACACACAGACACACACACACACAGACACACACACAGACACAGACACACACACAGACACACACACAGACAGACACACACACAGACACACACACAGACACACACACACAGACACACACACAGACACACACACGCTAATGCATTTTATAAAAATATATATTTATATAAATATATAGCAAGCACACACATTTTAAAACTAAACAGAACACTGTGGTTGACCTCTGGCCTCCACAGATAAACACAGAAACACAAAGACGGAAGGACAGGGTAGGCAAGCTCTGCTGGCCTCTCAGATAGTTCTCATCATCTTGCAGCGCCAAATAGTGCACTCCCAAACCTGGCCACAGAGGACTCACAAGGACAAGGACTATGGACAAGGCCCCCAAGGGTCCAGGGGAGACCCTGCCCCAGTAGAGGGGCAGCGACTTTGTATCGTCCTCTTACTCAGTGCCATTCCTGCTTGTTACTCTTGTTCTCCCGAGGTTGGCTGCAGGATGGGATTTCTCTCTCCACCCTTGTCTCTGAACTCCCAAACTCCCACTCTAAGCACCCAGGGGCAGGGGTGGTGGTGAGGGTGGAGAGCCCAGCAGGCATGGGAGGATCCCAAACATATTTTTCCTGGGGTTTTTGTTGTTGTTTGTTTATTTTGATTACATTTTTATTAACATCTGTGCATGTGTGTGTGCATGCACATGTACATGCATGTGGAGATCAGAGGACAAATTTGGGGAGCCAGCTCTTTCCACCATTTGAGTCCTGGGAAGCAAACTCAGGTAGTGAGGCTTAGCAGCAAGCACCTTTACCCATTAAGCCATTTTGCCGGCCCCTAAATGTGTCTTCTAATAGGAAAATGGCAGTCCTCAACAACGGGATGTCTGAAATATCCTATGAGAAACTAACTAGGATGGGGTGGATACCACAGTGCCTGTTATTTGGCTTTGACCCTTGGGCACCTCACTGCCACCCTCTCCCTCCTGGAGTCCACAGGCTCGGTGACTGAGGAGCTGCCAGGACCTGGGTAACAGACATACTTGCGTTGGCGTTGGGGACAGGCACAGGCTGGGTGTAGTAAGAAGGTGGATTCATGCCCTTCCCATCTGGGCCTGTAATGAGCCCTGTGGCTGGTCCTGGCATAGGTGCTGGGGGCGTTGGGTAGTAACTGTTGACACCCACTGTTTCTTCATAGGTTGGGGGTGCAGTGGGCATTACAGAAGGGCCTGCAGCTGCTTGGTAAGGTCCCGGAGCAGACATTTTACCTAAAACAAAAATAGAAGACACCTATAAGAAATTCTCTTGACCCAGAGAGTGGGGGAGTGGCGCATGCCTGGATGGAGTACTGGGGAGGCGGAGGCAGACCAAGGTCATCCTTAGCCACGCAACAGTGTTGGAGACCAGCCCAGACTTACTAAGACTGTCATAAACACCACCAAGGGGGGAGGAGAGAAAGAAGGCAGCCACATTCCCTGAGCCTGGCCCCCACAGCCCAAGTTTTCAACCTCCAATCTGCCAAACAGAACAGTCAAGGAAATTATCACCTTTAAAAGGGACTTTCAAGTACAGATAAAAAGTAAGCCATGGTGCCCCAAATGACCGGAACTGAGAGACCTAGGGGGAGGCACAACCTGCAACACAACAAAGGAGCCGCTTCAGCCCACACACTCAGAGCCCAGCGTTTCCTGTTTAATCACTGTGGTTTTCACTAGGCGGAAATGACAGCAGCATTCACATGTCAACTATGGGCAGGGTGTGGCATTCGCTACCACATCGGGAGAGAGAGCTCTAGGAGGAGTAGGAAAGGGTATTCTGAGAGATTGGCCATTCTCTTTAGTCACATAAGGCTGGTTACGTGGGGTTTTTTCAATTTGTATTTACAAATTTAATATAAAAATTGCATACTAAAAATACAAAATTTCAATTTGTACAACTGATACTTTACCATTTATGTTTTCCTTTTGTTTTTACAAAGTAACTGTGTTCAGGGCGCAGTGCCCCACACTGTAGTGTAGCACTGTAGCCCTGGAGTGAAAGACGCAAGTTCAAGGACAGCCTGACCCTACATAGTAAGATGCTCTTACTATGTGAACCTGTCTCTTTTTATTTACTTTTTAAATCTTTATTTTTAAGTGTGTGTGTGTGTGTGTGTGTGTATGAGGGAGAGAAGAGAGAGGAAGAGAGAGAGAAACAGAGACAGAGACAGAGAGAATGAAGTGCCAGAAGAGGACATCGATGCCCTGGAGCTGTAGTGACAGTTTTGAGGCACTTGCTATGGATCATGGAACCCAAACTCAGGTTGCCCCTGGAGGAGCAATGTGTACTCTCCAGCTGCAGAGCCACTGGCCCAACCTAGGCTGCCCTCCTGTGAAGCAGAGCTGTTCTTCCTGAAGACCCACACCACACAAAGCTCATCATTACCTGTAACTCCAGTTTTCTTTTGGCATCTGCAGGTAGTGTACATTTGTGATGCATAGACATATATAAAGGCACAATGTTTTTAATCTTAACAAGAAGTATATTAGCTGGAGATGTGGCTCAGTTGGTCGAACACTTGCCTAGCATACATGAGGCCGTGGGTTTGATCCCAGCATTTCAAAAACTGGATATGGTGGCAAATATTTGTAATCTCAACCCTTGAGAGGTAGAGAGGCAGGCAGGAGGATCCGAAATTTAATGTCGTTGTTGGCCAGTTTGAGATACATAGCAAGAGCCTGTCTCTAAACGGCCTCAAAGTAAACCCCCAATCACATAATTTCTCATTTGCAGAGTGGAGTCCCAAGACAGCTAGGGACACAGTGGCTTCCATGAGGGCAAAGAGTTTTTCTGCCCTTGTCAGAGCTGCTACCTGCCTGAAACTATTCCAGGATCCAGGCTGTGCTCTAGATGGCTGATGCTCAGCAGTGGGCTATTTTTTGTGGGCTATTTTCCAACCAGGTAGGACAGGCTCTGTGGCTTTAGAAGAGCTATTTAAGCCTGTCTCAGGACTGAGGGCAGTGGGCCGTGGTACCAGCCTGGGCAGTCCTAGTACCTCCATCCACAGAGATCAGTCCTGTTCCGGAATGTGTGGGAAGCAAAGAGTGGGCCTCTACAGAGACAAGGCCAGAATCCCTCAAGGAAACTTCATTGGACCCTAAGGAGAGGAGTCCCCTGGGGGTTTAGACTAGCATTTCAAAGTAAGGAAACGGGGTGGGGGGCTTGGTAAAACAACATCAAGAAATGCCACGAAGGCCAGCCAGTAAGGTGGCTCAGTCAAAGGTGCTCCTGTCAAAGCTGACCCCCTGAACTCAGTCCTCAAGACCCACTTAGTAAGAGACCTGACTTCCACAAGCTGCTCTCTAGCCCCTCTCCACAAGCACACTGTGGCATGCATCCACCCCCAGTGAATAAATAAACACTTTAAAGTTAATATCCAATATCAGATAGGTTGTTACATAAAATAAAGCCTAGATTCTAAAAACTTACTACACAAAACTGATGCAAGACAGCCCACCAATAACTTAAACATTGGCTCTATGTCCAAAGGTACTAGCTATGTATGGAGTTAACTCCAGCTCTGCCAGTGTCCTCTTCAAAGCATAGCTATGGAAGAGCTTAAAGTGAGCTACCCACAGGGCTCCCTTCCCAGCAGAAAAAATGAAGTCTCCTCAAGGCAAGCCAGACACCCCATGCAGAGGTGTCTGGAGAAGGCGCACCAAATTCTCCAGAGGTCAAAAAAGGGGTTTCAGAAAATCACAAGAGCATGCTGTGAAAACCACTTTAGATGTAGAAACACACACACACACACACACACACACACACACCAACAAAAGAACAACACAGGACCCCAAAACAGTTTGAAGTGCACTGTGGGTTTCCTCTGACAGGAGAGGAAATGCAGGGGGATGAGGCCAAAGGCAGGCAAAGTTCACTCAAAAATCAGCTGACGTCTCTGGGAGCTAGCTTACCCCCATCCCCTCCGTTCTAGCGCTGACCTAGCTTGCAGAAACTCCTCACAAGAGGAATAAGGCCGCTACTGCTCGGCAGGAACTGAAATTATCCTGCCGTGAGAGACAGATGTGAAGGACGCACCATCCTTTCCTGTTCCGTGAACAGCCAGACATGCTTCATAGATTTACTATGAAAACTGAAGGCCCACGTAAAAAAAAATTACAAAATCAGAAAACTGTGGTGTGTTAAGGAATCCTCATATTGCCCCTGGCAGGGGAGGACAAGAAAGGTGGTTGTGAAATGGCCTGGGGCCACCACTCAGCTGGCTTCATACAGCAAAGTCACCCTAGCACCTGCATTTTGGGTATTGATTATCTTTTTTTTTTTTTTTTTTTTTTTACATTGTATTTATTTAATGTATGAGTGCTCTCCTGCATATATATCTGCCTGCCTGAAGAGGGCATCAGATCCCCCTATAGATGGTTGTGAGTCACCATGTAGTTGCTGGGAATTGAACTCATGACCTCTGGAAGAGCAGTCAGTGCTCTTAGCCATTGAGCCATCTCACCAGCCCCAGGGTTTTGGTTATCTTAAGAGAAGACTTCAATGTAGACCAGGCTGGCCTAAAACACCTGACCTGCCACTTCCTCAGCTTCCCAGGTGCTGGGATTACAGCTCTGTGCCACCAGGCCTGGCTTTAATACATTTCAAAAGAGCTGGCCTTCAAACCTTCCTGGTCTGGAGAGTGAGGCTCTGTCTCCCATCCCAACACACACCCTCACCGAGTCAGAGCATGCAGATGAACAGTGTCTTCCAGGCTGTGGGATCCAACAGTAACAAACATTTATAATTCTTTAAAAAGAGACAGACAGAGACACAGACACTGAGACAGAGAAAGCAGGGGCCAGCAAAATGGCTCAGGGAGCTTCCACTCACATGGTAGAGAAAGAGAACTGACTCTTGCAAGTTGTCCTTTGACCTCCTTACCAAAGCAAGCCATGATATAAGTGTGCCTTGTCCCTCACAAAATTAATTAATTGTTTGTTTGTTTGTTTGTTTGTTTAAAGAAAGTCCAGCCTTATAATATCTATTTGGTGGTCTTGGGCAGCTGAGTGGCCACACTAGTAAAGTCAGGTGATCCTGAAAAACCTAGTTGCCATAGGATCAAATAAAGCTGGGAGCTTTGTGGAGGAAATAAAGGAGTGTCCGGCTGTCCCTCCCCACCCCCAGCACCCCCCTTTAACTCTGTCATTGAGATCTTTCAGTTGCTCATCCAGACGTACCTTACTCCAGCCTTCACAAGGGAACACCGTCTCGGAAAGACTTCTCTATCCTTAGTTCCAAACCTCGACCTCAGCATCCTTGTATAAACTGTCCAGGACCTGACCATCTCAAATCTTTTGTTTGTTGGTTGGTTTGAAGACAGGACCTCACTATGCTGCACTAGCTGGCCTGAAACTCACATTAGCCCCTGTCAAATGCTGAGCTTAAGGGGTGTCACCATGTCTAAGTCCAAACCTATTTTTTTTTTAAAGATTTATTTATTTTATATATGTGAGTACATTGTTGCTGTATTCAGACACATCAGAAGAGGGCATCAGATCCCATTCATGGCTATGAGTCATCATGTGGTTGCTGAGAATTGAACTCAGGACCTCTGGAAGAGCAGTTGGTGCTCCTAACCACTGAACCATCTCTCCAGCCCCCCAAGTCTATTTTTTTAAAGGTGGAAAATGGAGCACAGAGGCCTGGGGGGATTGCAAGGCCAGATCCAGGTCCTGCTGTTTTCAGGAGAACCCAGAGCAGTGGTTCTCAATCTGTGGGTCGTGACACTTTGGGGAGTAGAATAACCCTTTCACACCTAAGACCATCAGAAAACACTGATATTTACATTATGATTCAAAACAACAGTAAAATTATAATTATGAAGTAGCAAAAAAAAAAAATTATGATTGGGGGTCACCAGGACATGAGGTTGTAACAACAGGAAGGTCTAGAGAGTCATGCTTGGCAGGCACAGTGTCCCTGCTGTGGCGGCCTTGAATAAACGTCTTGCCAGGTTTGAACCCAGGCTCTGTATTAGCTTGCTGTAGAGGGGTCTGTGGGCTAGGGAACCAACTCTCAGCTGCAGACAAGCAAGAACAGCATTAGAGACTGGAGCAGCTGGGAGAACATCCCTGGCCTATGGTACCGACCCAGCACTCAGCACCCCATATCCCCTGTAGCAGGGCCTCGATGATCTGCTTTGGGGAAGATGGTAGCTTCAGTGATACACAGGACAGGATGGAACACACAGATTGACAGCCATCTGTAGCCTGCAGGACGATATCTAGGAGACATAGGCTCCACCCAAACCTGCTACAGAGAAGGGTCTCTCAGGCTTGTTTTTGTTAACACCTCCAGCATCCCAGGCAGAATAATTAAATCATATGCAACTCAATTCATTAATTTAAATTTAATTTAATTTCTGCCTAACAAGAGAAACTACAATTAAGAACTGAGATTTTGCTGGGCAGAGGTGAATTTGAGGGGTACACACCATTGCAATAATTAAGACTTTGTTTTCATATGGTCACCCTTTGTCATTCCCCTAGCGTGCTCAAGGTCAGCATGTCCCTTAGCCAGAGAAGGTTCTTGCTGTCACACATGGAAGCCTCCCCATCTGCCCAGCCCCTTCCTGCCAAAGCCAGGCCCTCCCAGGACAGTTTACAGCCCACCTGCGGTAACAGATACTGCAGAGCATTCCTATCCACTGCTCTGGGGACAAGCACAACTGAGCTGGCTGGTGTCTGCTTCCACCCTGTCACTGAGTCACTCTGTGTCACAGCCAGGCCCTCCAGACCCATGTCTTGGGCGTCCACCAGTAAAAATACTGTGTGTTCAGCCCAAGAAGCAAGAAGGTGGCACTGGACACTGCCGTTTATTTTGTGTGCATGCATATCTATGCACACCTGTGTGTGCCTGTGCCCATGGGTTAGGTGTCTACCTTAGCCAGTCTCCCAGTGCCGTACACTATAGGCATGCCTGGCTTTTACATGGACTCTGAAGATCCAAACTCAAGCCCTCATTTTCATGCAGCAAGCACTTTGCTAACTGATTGTTACTAGACATTAACTTTGAGCATCAGTATTCTGGCTTGACCAAATCTATTCCAGTACTCATCTCTCATGGATCCACCCCACTCCTGGATTTACAAATACACTAAGATGGGGTATTTGTCTGGGCAGTGGTGGCGCACGCCTTTAATCCTACCACTAGGGAGGCAGAGGCAGGCGGATCTCTGAGTTCGAGGCCAGCCCGGTCTACAGAGTGAGTTCCAGGACAGCCAGTCTCAAACAACAACAAGAAGAAACCTAAAAAATAAATGAAGGCGGGGGTGGGGGGACGGCATTCGGGCTGTGGCTGCTAAGGCCCTGGTTTCCACCTCTAAACACAGAACAGAACAAAACACCACCCTGAACCTGGCCTCTTACATTACTTAACAGACTAATTCACCCCTTTATGTGACTCGCTGAGACAAGAATATTATGGTCATGATCATCCTAATCCACAGCTGAACAAATGGCTTCTCACAAGTGACAGGTTGAGAGGCTGGGGCCTGAGCCACACTCACGGACTCCAGAGCTCTTCACACTTTACCAAAGCTCCTCCAGGCTGGAGAAGCACCAGCAGCAGCGAGCTGCAGCCTGATTTGCACAGGTTGCTCCCACACCAAACTCACAAGAAAGTAAGTGCAGGCAACAGCCCAAGTCTGACTGGCAAGGGACCACTGCTTTCTCTGACACTGTAATACACAACATTTATTTTCAGTAAAGAAAGTTTGTTTTTTTTTATTAGATATTTTCTTTAAAAATATGGAACGCTTCACGAATTTGCGTGTCATCCTTGCGCAGGGCCATGCTAATCTTCTCTGTACCGTTCCAATTTTAGTATATGTGCTGCCGACGCGAGCACGTAAGGAAAGTTCTTTGTATGGTAAAATAAGACTTCTATACACTTGTACATGATATAAAAAGTTCTGGACAAGTATAGATTTCAACTATTTTATTTTTATTTTTATTTTTGTTTGTTTGTCTTTTTGAGACAGGGTTTCTCTGTATAGCCCTGGCTGTCCTGGAGCTCACTCTGTAGACCAAGGCTGGCCTCGAACTCAGAAATCCGCCTGCCTCTGCATCCCAAGTGCTGGGATTAAAGGCGTGCACCACCACGCCCGGCTATTTTATTTTATTTTATCAAAAACTATCTGCCTCTTCTAAAACAGGGTTCCATATTGGCTGGCGGTGGAGAGATGCAAACTTCACAGGGCTGGCACCTCTCCAGCACCTTCAGAGATGAAAAAATAAAGGATCCGAGCCCCTCATCTCCTGAAGAGAGAACACAGGTAGGTACGGCTGCTAAGGAGGAGGACACAGAATCCTGGGAAGGAGCCACACTATCAGGCCCAGTGATCTTTAGTGTTCTGAATTAAGATCAGCGAATGTCAGGTTATAGAGAGACACCCGTGCTCAGTCACATTTGTTTCTAAGGGATTGTTCCAACAACTCGAGAATTCTCTGAGAGTCCAGGAGTTATTCCCAGCCCTGCCCACAAACCCTAAGTCTTCGTCTGGGCCTGGGCCCACAGCAGGCCTTCCTTCCATGTGGATTGAAGCAATCTGGCTGTCCTGACAGAGTTCAGTCTGAGCCTCAACTTATAGCTAAAGAGAAGACTACCAAAGGCCAATAGACCACCAGGCCTCCAGGCTCCCAGCATGGCTTGTAATGATCTTAAAAATGATTCCACTCTGGAGAGTCCAGACATAAAAGGCTTCCCTACAGTCCTATTGATGCCAAATGCCCAGGACAGGAAAGTCCACAGACATGGAAAGCAAACTGACTGACCAGGGACTGGGGGATGGCATGAGAGGGAGGTGGGAGCTGTTTTAGAGGCAATGAGATGGTCTGAAACTAGTCAGAGGTGACAGTTACACAACACCATGAAGCTGCCTGCTGTTGGCTTTAAATGGTTAACTCTGCCAGGCATGCCAGCATATGCCTGTAACCTCGCACTCCGACAGTAGAGACAAGAGGATCAAAAACTCAAAGCCAGGTTGGGCTATACAGTGAGTCTCTGTTGCAAAAACAGTTCCTTAGGGAACTGTTGGACAGAGGGCGTTGTCCATCTGTAAGTTCATTTCCACGTAAGCATGAGGCCCTGAGTTCTGATCTCCAGCACCCACATACAAATGCAGCTGTGGTGCCAGGCATCTGGAACCCCAGCACTGAGCAGGTAGAGAAAGGGGCAACTCCAGAGCCATTCTAGTCAGCTGACCCTGCCTCACAAGCTAAAGTAGAGAGAAATAGAGGCCACCCAGCATCACCATGTATGCACAATGAGGTCTCATCTTAGAAAACTTAGTTCTACATGACTCTGATGGGTCAGAGAAGCACACAGCGAAACTCCCTTGAGGAGCAGCACCCAGTGTCTCACTTGCTGTGACTGTCTTGGAGAGGCCCCACACCCAAACTTTTAGGGGTGTTTTACTTTCTTCTGAGCACCTCTCTTTTCTTCTAGCCCTTGTGCTTAAGCATACATAAAAATATCTTTACTAAAATCTCCAACCCTGAAGGGAGGGGCATGAAGACACTGCCAGAACTTTCTACGTACAATTTAATATTCAAGCTTGCAAACTGGCCCTTAGCCCTTCCAAGGACCAAAGACCTGAAAGCAACCAGTGACCACCCACACCACACCCTAACTAGAATGACCAATGTCCGCTCTTTCAAAGAGCATGCTCTTGTCTCATCTCTGTCACCACTGCAAAGATCTGCACTGGCAGTCTTGCTTACATGTCCGCAAGCAGGCTTTGTCTCCATAGGCCTCCCTCTGATGGCTGCCAGTGTCCACCAGAGAGGCAAGTGCACAGAGCACACAGGACAGGCAGGAGCCCTAACTCAGCTGCCAGAGCCCCTAGCTCTTTGCTGTAGCTGTCCAAGGCACTTTCTCATTACCTGTCTTCCTGACTACCTGTAGGCTCTGTAAGAGCAAGAACAGAAATGTGTTAGTAGCACCTTAGCAGCTATAAGCATGACCAAATGTTACGGTGACTCACAGGTGAGCCACTACTCCACCCTACCTAAGACAGAAGGTTTCCTTGAATAAGGAACACTTTGGGTACAAGATCCAGGAAAGTCCCAAGCAACGTAGAACAAGATGGTCCCAGTGGTACTGAGAAAACACTTGCAGAGAATAGTATCCATGTTTAAATGCCACATAAGACCCATCTCAAGATCTGGAAGTATAGAGTTAGGTGTAGTTGATGTAAGCCTGTAATTCCCAAGGAGGCTGGACAGGAGGGTCAAGGCCAGGCTGGGTTATATAAACCCTCTCAAAAGGGGGTGCATTAGGGAGATAGGTCAGTTAGTGATATGTTTGTCTTGAAAGCACAAAGACCTGAGTCTGACCCCCAAACCCATATGGCTACGATCAAAGCACTTGGGGCTCACTTGGCAGTCATCCTTGCCTACTGGGCAACCTGTCGGTCAGTAAGGTGGCACTCCCGAGGAACTACAACCAAGGCTGCCATCTAGCCTCCTCACACAGACGCAATGGGTCACCTGGAAACAAAAGCCTTGACTTAGAATCAAAGGGGAGGAAGCGGTCAGTCTGTCAGTCAGGGGAAGGCTGCTAACGCAATGACAAGTGTTCACGTGGCACCTTCACACTTCCGTTCAGATGTGAGGCTCTAGTGAGAGCTCGGCAGTGGCTGGCCACCTTCCGGACTAGGGCTGCAGCCAGCCCTTTGCTACCTCCAGATTCCTGAGGGTGAAATATGGCTCAGCAGGGTGCCCTGGAATGTCCAGGCAGGAGGTCAAGCAAGCCACGATGTGGGCGGACAACACTGAACAGGGAAATGTGGAGGCGGCAAAGCATGTTGAAACCAGAGAGAGGAAGATAAAATGCCAGTCTAGCAGGCTCATGGCCTATTCATTTTGTAATCGCTGGTGAATGCTCATGGTGGCGCAAGTTCCCAGGTCCTTGGAAGGGGCTTCTGCATTAGGGAGACAGGGGTAAGGACAAGGTGTAAGACAGGAGTGGGACAGGAGGGGAAAGGCACCATCCTTCCTCTCTGGCATGAGGGTCAAAGGGACAAAGACAGGTTGAAAGGAACTAGAGGGCAGACAGGGACTCCTGAACCTCCAAATGTCCTGTAGGCTAAAGGCTTTCAGTATGTCCCAGTGTCACCAGAACAAGCAGCCAGGTTCTGAGCCCCACAGGGAGATTCACTCAACAGGTGGATTCATGAGTGGGCCCCTCTGGCACCTCCCTACGTGGCTCAGAAAGTCCTGCCATTCTGAACCAACCCTGCCTTTTCCTGGGGCATAAGTAAATTCTGCAACTTTAACTTGGTTTATCCCAAGATGTGCGGAGGGCTGCCTGTCATCATAAAAGCCTTTCTGAAAGAGAGGCACCTCAGAGGGTACACAAACCCTGGAAAATGTACAGGAAGAAGCCACAGGCCCAGGTAGAGCCCCTCCCCCAGGTCCAAATGATCCCTACCAGAACAAAGCCAAGATGGCACCTTAACCTTGGCCCAAGGACACACTTGAGGATGTGTCTCATTCCCTGCAATGCCTCATTGTATGTTATTCTATTGTTGTTTTTAGGCAGGGCTTCACACTCGCTATAAAGCGGAGGATAGCCGTGGACTTCTGACCCTCCTGGCTTTTTTCACCTCTCTACTACTGGAATTCCTGGCCTGTGGCATCATCGCTGGGTTATGTTGTGCTGGGGACTGAACTTGTCTTTGTGCTTGCCAGGCAAGCACTCTACCAACTGAGCTACACTCTCATCCCCTCTGACTCCATTTTAAGCTGTGAGTTGGCTCCCCTCTGTGTAATTGAGGCCTGTAAGCTCCCAGAGGGCTTCTGGTGCAACAGCCCCTGCTTTCCAGGCAGCCCTCTGCCCAGGCCTCACAGAAGCCTCACCTCTTCACTATCACAGTGAAGTCTACTCCTTAGCCCTGCTGCCTCTCTCTCTCACACAGGTGCACTCCCCTCTCACAGGTGCATCCTCTCTCACAGTTGCATCCCCTCTCACAGGTGCACTCCCCTCTCACAGGTGTATCCTCTCTCACAGTTGCACCCCTCTCACAGGTGCATCCTCTCTCACAGGTGCACCCTCTCTCACAGGTGCACCCTCTCTCACAGGTGCACCCTCTCTCACAGGTGCATCCTCTCTCACCTTCTGCACAAGGCCTCTTCCTTCCCTGGCCACAGCCCCTTCCTAGTTTCTGTTTTCCTCAGGCTCTGAGCACAGGCTTGGGGATCACATCTTCCTGGTAAGATAATGCCACCCTGACTTGTGGTTTCTTTCCACAGTGGGTCGCCAACAACTCAGAGTTCCCTCATTCCTCAACTGAGACCCTACAAACAGAGCACAGGCCTTTTCCCTGCGATGCCTGTACAGCTTCGAATTCTAGGCAGGCTTCACCCTCTCAAAACAGGGAGGCTCCATGAACCTGCTACCACGATGAGAGAGAATTCCACAACTCTCCACACTCCCAGCATATCTGCACCAGATGAAAAGCTGTCATGTGGAACACAGCCAGCACATCTCAGAGTGGTAGAGTCTAAATCGTGGCCAATGATCCAGAGAAACCAATCTGCAACAAACAGCAGAGCGAGACAGGACAACTAACCACAATGTGGGACCCTGGACGAGGCAGAAGAACTGCCTCCAAATGAGATGTGCAGTTTGGCTGAGGAGTGGCGTGCCCACGCCGAGCCCTCAGTGGTGTGATGCCCCTCGTGGGGATCCACAGCAGGCTGCACTGAGCTCTGTCAGTCCGACTTGTCCTCAAACAGAGCATGAAAACCTGACCCCCAACACTGTGGTTCTGGAAAGTGGGGTCTAAAGAACAGATGAATGTATCTAGTGATAATGGTCAATATAAAAGGCACGGCATGTCCTTCCTCCTCTACCTCAGGCCGCTGCCATGTGACTTAGCAGAAGCCCCTCCCCCGGACCATTTGCTAATGGACTTCCAGCTTCTATAACTGTGAAGTAATTAGTTTCTGTTGATTATAAGTTTACCCAGTTCCAGAAGGAAGATGGGGCTCAATGGGTTGAGTTCTAGCTTAACATACATGAAACATACATGAAGCCCTACGTCTGATTGCCAGCACCTAAATAAGGGGAGAGGGAGGCCAGAAGTTCAAGGTCATTGTTCTTAGCTATATAGAGAAGTCAATGTCAGCCAGAGATTCACAGTGAGATTGTTTTTATAGATAGATAGATAGATAGATAGATAGATAGATAGATAGATAAGTTTTGAGACAGGGTTTCTCTGTGTAGCCCTGGCTGTCCTAGAACTCACTCTGTAGATCAGGTTGGCCTCAAACTCAGAGCTCCGCCTGCCTCTGCCTCAAGTGCTGGGACTAAAGGTGTGCACCACTGCCTGGCTCTAAAAATCAAGCATGGTGGTACGTCTTTGCACCAGTACTCAGGGGCAGAGGCTGGTGGATCTCTGCATTTGAGGCCAGCCCAGTCTACACAGTGTGCTCCAGGACAGCTATAGCTGCATAACAGAGAGACCCTGTCTCAATAACAATAAACAAAGCAAGGCTAGTGCTGGGCTCAGCTGGCAGAATGCTCGGCCAGCATGCAAAGCCCTGAGCTGGATGGTTTTAATTACAGAAATGTCGTGCATCCTCTGACTGTAGTAAACACAGGATGAGGGCCCGGGAGGCAGGTGCTGCCCTAATGGACAGCTGAAATGTACACATCTTTGGAACTGAGTAACAGCTGGAGGGAGAGAGGCCAGCGGCAGCCAAGACAGGAGAGGAAAGTGACTTTTGGGGCACCTCCAAAAGTGAGAAGGGACCCTGAGCTCACCATAGTCACAGCCAGAGTGCCGGGCTTCTTTCTGGCTGAGAGCTCAGAAAAAACTAAGGCTGTAAAAGCACACGCATGCCCCAAGGCTCCATGGGAGGCAGAACATAAGAACCACATTTGGCAGAAGAATTTCTTAAAGATGTTAAAATCCTACGCGGTTGCTTTTAACCACATCTAGCAAAACAAAGAGAGAAATGACTTAATGGAATTCATAAGTAAAACGGAAGCAGAAAGACAGCTGGAAACCACTCAGCCTGGCCACATAGGGAAAGGTAGGGCTTCCCTAGAGGAAAGCAAGGGTGTGGCTAGGTGACTGCCTGCTGAAGACACTGGTTTGGAAGGGGTCTGTGGACAATGACAGCAGGCAATCGTGTTGGAGATCTCCAAGAAAGCTGAGGCCTCAAGGCCTGGCTTACAGAGGAGTCTAGAAAGCCTCAAGACAACCCCACCCTCCAGTGAGGAACCTTTCAACGTAGCAGGTGCTGGAGCAGATACAGGGGTAGGGTAGCACACACACAGCCGCTTCCACCTGTGCCTCAGAGGAACCGGTATCTAGAGAATCATTGGTACCCCGAGCAGAGACATGGCAGAGGGGAAACTGCTGTGAGTCCCCATCAGGCTGATAGCTGGGTGAAGGAGCCATAGGGCGAAGTCAACAAACAGTGAACCCATGAGAGATGCTTCGTAAGAGAACTCAGCCAGGGGAGTGGGAGGCACAGCTGCCCAGACCTCAGGAGGTGGCACATGGCAGGAGAGAATATTCTGCCAGGTATGGCAGTACTGGCCTGTAATCTTAGCATTTAAGAAGCAGCCAAGAGGGCCAGGAGTTCAAGGCCATTCTGGACCACACAAGACCCTGTCTTAAAAAAGAGAAGGGGGACTATACATAAATGTTCTGGTGGTATGTGCCTTTGATCTCCGTAATCTTCATTTTCAAGGGACAGAGGAAAAAAAAAATCACAAGTTCAAAGCCAGCTTGAAACACAACACAGCAAGACCCTGCCTCAAAAAAAAAAAGGAAGTTGGGGGCAGGTAGAAAGATAGCTAAGGAGTTAGAGAACTAACTGCTCTTGCAGAAGACCCAAGTTCAATTCCCAGCACCCACAGGCAGGCGATCAGTACTGCCTGTAACTAGCTCTAGATGAGCCAACACCTCCATACTGGCACCAGAACACACTTGTACATACTTTAATTTAAAAAATAAATACATCATTAAAACACACACACACACACACACACACACACACACACACACAGAACTTGAAGCTTGGGAGAAGGTTCAGTCAGTAAAGGGTTCCACAGGAAAGAGTAAGACCTGAGTGTGGCCTGCACCACCCTGTGAGAAACGTCGGGGGCGGGGGGGGGGGGGGGGGAGACACTGGTTCGTAATTCCAGAGCTGGTGGATCCCTGGAGCTCACTGGACAGTTTAGTTAACCTGGATTAAGGGGTGCAGGCTCAGGGAGACACCATCTGAAATGCACACGTGCAGATGTCACACTGCCTGTCCGGTTGGATTGACAAGTCAGCTGGGACCTGTCATCCTCTTTTCTTGCAAAGTCCTCTCTCTGGACAGGGAATGTCCTCTAGCCGTATGTTTTTCACAGGCTGATAAGTCAAAGAGAATTTGCTGAGTTTGTGTCCCTAAATCTCACTCACGTCTGACTCCAGAGACTCTGGACTTGAGACTAGAACTGGGCTAAACAAGACTTTGACATGACGGGAATAGAATGGATTTCAGACGGGATAAGGCCATGTGAGGCCGGAGCAGAGTACTGTGTCCTTCCTGGATGTAGTTTATAACTGCCCCTCAACACCAAACTCTGAACACGGACCCTGAGAGGACAGTGAAGAAAGGCTCACCAGATGCCAGCACCTTGCAGTTGAGCCTCTAGATCCAAAAGGACACGTTTCTCTTTGTTCTAGCATACCCAGTCTCAAGAATTCTATTACTGTAGTGAAACGCACTAAGGGCACACAGGAACTTTCTGGGCTAATTTTGCATCTTTTCTGTAAATCTGAAGCTATACCGAATGTTTGCCTAGGGTTGGAGAGAGAGTGCAACAGGTAAGGTGGTCACCTTATAACTATGGGAACTTAAGTTTTAATCTCTGGGGGTCAGGGGGAGCAAGCAGTGTGGCATTATTCATTTGTAATTACAGAGCTAGAGGTAGGGGTAGGGGTAGGGTGGGGGACAGAGACAGGCAGATTCCTGGAGCTCACTGCACAGTTTAGTTAGCAGATCATGAACTACAGGTTCAATGAGAAAATCCACACACAAACATGAATACACACAGAAAATAAAATTAAAAGCCTATGTGGAAGAGGAAAACCCACACCTAATGTCATGGCACTGCTTCTTACCCACCCACAGCTTTGTTCTGTTTTGTTTGGTTGGTTGGTTGGGTTTTGGTTTTTCAAGATAGGGTTTCTCTGTGTAGCCCTGGCTGTCCTGGAACTCACTCTGTAGACCAGGCTGGCCTCGAACTCAGAAATCCACCTGTCTCTGCCTCCCAAGTGCTAGGATTAAAGGTGTGCACCACTACTGCCCGGCCCACCCACACTGTTAAATCACATGGGAACTGGCTGGAGTGTAGACCTCCCCAGAGGGTAAACTGAGGCTCATGTCACCAGGGAATCAGCTGAAAGTCAGTGGGTATGAGTGTTCTGGCCGTGGTTTTCCCTTCTGTGAAAGACATGGCTCCACCCACCAGAATACTGGGCTCTCTCTGTAGAACTGCTGGGGAGGGCAGTGGACTGCCCAGCCATCCTGCCACACAGGATACAGTACGCATCCATCAAACAGCATCAGGACTGTGTGTGGAGAGCACACATCGTCTCTGAGGGAGGCCACGGTGTGAACAAGCCAGGACAGCAGGAAGATAATACCATCGGCATTAGTCACAGTCCCTTCCATCACACATGCCTTAGGAGGACACATAAGGGATGACGTCAGTTCTTGCAGGAAGCAGCTGAGATCAGAGGAGAGAGGGGAGTGACCTTTGCCACTTTCATGTTCTCCTTGGCCATAGCTATAATCAAATAACCCCCTTTTAGGTTTAAAAAAAACTCCCCAGCTAAGCTGGCCCCAGTCCCAGGACAGTTCTCTCATCGTATGTTAAAGTAACGTGAGCACAGCCCTTTGTCCTGCGAACTATGTGCCAGGTCCCTCCTGTTTGCACACGGATCAAGGCCTCTAATTACAGACTAAATGAAGAATCTATCTAGGGTGTCCGCATCCGCACAGTCAACCAACCATGGACTAAAATCGTTTGGAAAAAACCCAAGCCAGCTGCACTGCGCATGCACACCACTTTTTATTATTCCCAAGACAATAAGTAGAATAATTATTTACCCAGTGTTAAACGGTCTTCGCCTTTTTTTTCTTTTGGATCTTTAAAGAAAAAGTTTGTTTTTACTTATATGTATCTATATGTATATATTCACACAAGCATAGTTGTCTCAGGCCAGAAATAGGCCACTGGCTCCTGAAGGCTGGACTTCCAGACAATTGTGACTCATCTAACGTGGTTTCTGGGAACTGAACCTTGATCGTCTGTAAACCAGTAAGCTCTTAACCACTGAGCTACCTCTCCAAACTTCTATTAGATTTTTCAGACAGTCTTGAACCTGGTCTTTTGCCTCCCTCCAAGTGTTGGGATTTTGGGCAAGTGACACCACGCCAGCTTTGTTTAGGTCGGATAAGCAATTATCAGCACAGTCTGTGAGATGAAGGGCAGTTTGTACTTGCCTTGGGGATTCGTACATCAGCACAAGTCTGTACTTCAACCCAATCTGTAGGTTTGACAATTTTTTGTAAGGGGCCAGAGCAACCAAGAATTCTGCTGTCTAAGGAGTCCTGTGGTTGAGGGGGTTTATCATTTGGCAAGAGGGCTCTGAATCTATCACTTTCCACTTCGTACTTTCCCTGCTGGGTACTTTGTGCTATGGCCCATTCTCACTCAGGGACTTCAGGAGGTCAAAGATGGGCTAGGCACGGTAAACTGAGAGCCCTTCCTGGCTGGCCTACAGAGTCTGCAGGGAGACTAAAGCTCAGTCAACAAGCCCAAGCAAACGCAGGAGGTGGGTACCAAGACCAGCTTCTTAGAGTGAATGCAAGTTTGGGGGATGGGGAAGGCAAGGAGCAGGGTGGACATCTGCCCAGAGGCAGCACATCTGTATCCTGGGGTGGAAGTAGGGGTGGGAGCCCGTCCAGTTTCAAGGGCCTCCACAGCAGAGGGCACCAGTCTAGGTCTCCGGAGGACCCAGCAGAGTTCCCCAAAGTATTTAACCTTTAGCAAGAATGAGCTTAGATCCTCCAACCCTAGAATGCTGGGAGCCACCCAGTAACTCATTACAACACAAGCAACACACCACACAAAGCCTTGGGCACCACTCGTGAATGCCAGAGTCTACGGCTGCACAGCTTTCTATGCCGCCCAGTCTCACCCGAAATCTCTTTAAATGTCTCCAGGAAACTCTTATCTTTTTAAAGATTTATTTATTTTAATTTTATGTGTGGATGTTTAGCCTGCATGTGTGTACGCAAACCAGACTGGTGTCTGCAGAGCCCAGAAAAGGGCACTGGGTTCCTGAGAACTGGAGTTCAAGATGGTTCTAAGTCTCTCTGTGGGTGCTGGGAATCAAACTTGGGTCCTCTTAAAGAGACAGGGCTCTTTTTTTTTTTTTTTTTGAGAAAGCCATAAAGAAGAGTAGAATTATAATATATGCAGGAAAAATAGATGGAGCAAGAGACCATTAAGGGAATAAGCAAGACTCAGAAAGACAACTAGCAGAGTGGGGAAGCATCAGGAAAGTGGAGGAGGGGCTGCGGGGGGCGGAGGGAGTGGGAAGGGTAGGGGAGGTGAGATAAGGGAGGGGCTGGGAAGGAGCTGGGGGGGGGGGGGGGGGTGGGGGGGGAGAGAAAGGGGGGGGGGAGGTGATTGGCAGCAAATGAATATGAACAAGGTATAATGATATGCCTGCATGAAAATGTCACAATTAAACTCAGTATTTTGTATGCTAACCATAAAATTTTTTAAAGAGTTTTCCTGTATCCCATCCTGTGCTCGAGCAAGAGCACTTTCCCTTTTCCCTTCATGTCTTATTTTTATGTGTGGCCTACAGTGTTTAAGAGACAGGTATTAGCAGGAGAGGGCGGAGGATAAAGGAGGAGAACGGGAGGGTGGAAAATGACCAAAATTAATCTTAAATATATGAAGCTGTCTGACCACACACACAAAACTAGCTCCCCATGTCCTGATATCCTTATGCCCTTTGACCATAGGCTAAGGAAGCTTGAAAGCACATATCTCAACTTCAGCACTGGTGATCCTTTGAGGATCTGTCCACTGTAGGGCATTTAACCTCATCCCTGACTCCACACAGACGTGCTGCCTCACCTCCCCTCACCCGTGAAAATAAAAAATGGCTCCAGATGTTGCCAAATATTCTATGAGTGTAGCCAGTGCTCTTAACCTGAACATCTCTCCAGTTCCAAAATCAGTGGCATAGCTTTTCTTCTAAAGCTGACCCATATATCTCTGTTTTCTATAAATCTGGAGAAGATAGGGAGAGAGGAAAGAGAGGGTCTGTCTGTGATTTTTGGTTCTATTCATTCCTTGCTGCTCCAGGGGCCATGGCAGAGCCCCACATCACCTTCTCCATCATGCTGCTATGATGTTTCCAAGAACCTGGACCCCATCAGAATCAAGGGCACAAAAACTCTATTTAAAGTCACTAATGTTGTGACTCAAAAAAACAAAAAAAAAAAAAAAAAAAAAAAAAAGCCTCAGGGCCGGGGATGTGGCTTGGTTGGAAGGGTGACTGCCTGGCACGAAGGAAACCACAGGTTCAATCTCCAGAAACCTATGGTGCGGTCTGTAACTCCAGTGTTCAGTAGGTGCAGTCAGGAAAGTCAAAACTTCAGGGTCACTCTCAACTAGCTGCACAGAAGGTCTGAGGCCAACCTGGGCTACATGAGGCTACATGTCTCAGAGAAACATGTTTCAGGGCTGGAAAGAAGGCTCAGCGGTTTCACTACTGCCCTTGTGGGAGACTGACTAACTGCTGTTCCCAGCACCCAACCCTCTACAATGCCAGTTCCAGGGGATTCCATGTCCACTGTGGGCCTCTAGAAGCATGAACACACACACACACACACACACACACACACACACACACACACACA
>JADRCD010177327.1:5876-24136 GCA_019843815.1 Montemys delectorum
CTCTCTCTCTCTCTCTCTCTCTCTCTCTCTCTCTCTCTCTCTCTCTCAGTCTCTGTCTCTTTGTCTCAGTCTCTATCTGTGTGTGTGTGTGTGTGTGTGTGTGTGTGTGTGTGTGCGTGTGTGTGTAGACAAGCAGACAAGCTTTCTCTGGGTAGCCCTGGCTGACTTTGTATTCGCTCTGTAGACCAGAATGACCTTGAACTCACAGAGATCTACCTGCCTCTGCCTCCTGAGTTCTGGCACTAGTGACATGTACCACAATGTACAGCACCCACTACAATTTAATATAATAAATATTGTTGTACCACATAGAGACAACTAAATTCTTAATTTTCTTCAAACTTACAGCATGGAAGGATATAAGTGTTTTTTATCTCTTTCCTGCCTATTATTCTGTCTGTGATTCCATGGTACAGTTAAAATTAATAGCCTAAGAAATGTCAGAAATTCAGATGTATTTGGTATCCAGAGATATACACAGGTGCCGTATCCACTTTGTGAATGTTTTCTCAGTGATTCCTGAGTAGTGACCTCATGATCAAAATGCTAAACCATTTTTACTATGACACATTATATTTAAAATCTATATAGAATAACAAATATCATTGTTTCTTCTTTTAGTGAGATAGAATTAGTGATACAGAAAAATTGTGTATTGTTGTGGCAAACAAAGTGATATGTGATACACAAATTGTAAAACAATGAACACAGTCATCACAATTAATGTACGTACTTCACATAGCCACCCTATGGAATATTTTTGTATATTTGTGTGATGGGAACATTTAAGACCAACTTTAAATGGGAAAATAAAGTACTGGTAATAATTATACTATCATTAAAACTCTGTGCCATCTGATGTACTTTTCTTCAACATTGTATCAACCACCATTCTTCTCATTGCTTCCAAGTACGACATTTGAGTCCATATTATGATGATGTCATACAATACTTTTCCATCTGCTCCTGGTTAAATTCCTGGAGCCTAATGTCCTCCGAGACTATCCATATTAACACACAGGAACAAGCTTGTTGTTTTGTTGGGGGGGGGTTGGAAGTTGTTGTTCATAAGATTTAATAATAATCTGTGTAATATTTACCACAGATATTTATATATTTCCTTCTAAATATTTATGGCCATGAGTATATTTTTTTCTTTTAGAAAACTGAGTAATTGGCCAGGCAGTGGTGGCACATGCCTTTAATCCCAGAACTTGGGAGGCAGAGGCAGGTGGATTTCTGAGTTCAAGTCCAGCCTGGTCTACAGAGTAAGTTTCAGGACAGCCAGGACTTGAGCTAAAAATTGTCTCTAAAAAAATATTTGAATAGTTTACAAAGAAAGAAAAAAAGACAACTGAGTAATCTAACTATGTTCTATGTCTCATTAATTCAATACAATTGAAATAGTAAACTATTCAAATAGTAAACTAGATTTCACTCCTAGGCACCAGGAAACAGCCTATGTCACACTAATCTTTTTTCTTAGAACTTAAACAAAACTGACCTATGAACTATTAAAACTTCCTGTGAACTGCAAGAAGAGACAGCTAATAAAGAGCAACTACCTGTTAGACACAAAGGGGAACCAGTCTTTCTTTTTAACTAGAGAAAACACAGAAGGGAAGATTTGGAGCATGAGTTTTATTAGACTCCAGATTATGAGTTCTAAATGATTATGTTCCAAAAGTAATGGCACAACACAGAGAGACAAACTTCTGAAAATTGAGACTTTCATACTCTTTCCTTTTGAATCAATCAGTTTAACTTGTTTTATTCCAGGTAAGGTGTGAAGAGATAGTGTAGAATAAACTAGATAACAAAGAACTCTGATCTACTAAATTTCAAACAGTAGTCCCAGTATATGACTTAAAATACAGTATTTTTTTGGAAACTTATTTAGCATTACTCACCATGGTTTAGCATATGCAATCCTGCAAAATCACATTATATTACACTTTCGATTTGGTCTATTTCTAAAAGTCATGAATTTATTACATGAATAAACTTAGGTCAACTTTTCTCCTCAAGACAAGAATTATGAACAAAATAATAAGACTATGAAAAATGAGATCTCTAAAAATAAATATTTATGTATGGCTTAAAGAAATATGTACTTCTTTAGATACAATGTTCGTATGATGATGTTTTTAAAACTGAGATTGAAATTAAGTTTTTTAAAAGTTGATTTAGAAATGTAATTTATTTTAAATTTACCTAATTTTCCATACATCTGTATATATTGATAAACCAACAGGCAAGTGCTCTCAGCAGACAAATACATATGAAATATTTAAATGAGGTTAAACATGATAAGTAGATATTATTTAACCAACTTATTCATACATTCACTCACTCATTCATTCATTCATTTTCCTTTTATCTGAGACAGAGTCTTGCTATGTAGTTCTGGCTGTCATTGAACTTATAAAAGTCTTGACTTTGTGATTGATTTTTATGCTTGCTTTTAACTCCTCAGATATATGGAATATAGGTATTCAATCTTCTTTGCATTTTCTTTTCACTCTGCTCATTATTCTTTTTGTAGGTAAATACATTGTAATTTGGTACAATCACATTTTCCTATCTCTATTTTATTTCCTGTTGGGAATATGTGTAGAGACACTGCCTAAATTATCTATCCCATTTTCGGCCCGTTGCCACCACTACAGTGCTGAAGGTGCAGTTCCACACTTACAGATTATCTGGGGCCTGGGATTCTCCATGTTTGGTAAGCAGCACTCTACCAAGGAGTGACACCTACACACCATCACTACCTTCAAATGTCTATGTGGTTTTCCCTCACTTTCTTTGTCTGTCTTCCACTTCATGTCTTTGAAGAGGGGTTTTGTGCTGAAATCAGTACTGACACTAAGTATTTATTTCAGACAGAAAAGAGGAGACAATGTTTCCACTTGTCATATTTATAAAATATATGTTATACATATGTGTATAATGAAGTATATAATAGAATGATGAGCACCCTACAAATCTTTTATGTTGAGCGTATTTAAATACAACAATAGTTCTCAGCAGAGTACACTGTAATATTATAACAATTGAGTGGGATACACTATAATACTATAACAATTTTTCAAAATAAAAGGAAATAAATTAATTTGGAAAAATTTTTGATAAAACAATAGAATAATTATCTAATTTTGAAAAGTGCTGTAACTTTCCAATACCTTTAAAGGAACATACAAGGAATAATAATTTTAGAAAATTTTTACTATTTAAAGTAATAGTCAAATACTCACCCGTGAATTCTTCATGTATGTGATTTCACTACATAAGAATAAAGCATTTCTCCCATCCTAAAGTTGGAACTACACAAATTGAACTAGGGAACTTTATTGTAATGAATATTAGCAGGTAGGATGAAATATCCCTAGAAGCATACACTTTTCATATTGCATATTGAAAGCTTTTCTGTGTGAAATATAAATTTTGGTTTGTCTTCCAGAAAAAAAAAGCAGTAACATTTTTAATTCAAACTGATCAATAAGTAACAGGAATAGTACATGGAGTTTCTAGTTCATAAACTGACACTCCGAATTCTTTATGATTTGTAATAAGTCTGAGAACAAAAAGAAGGATTAAACATTGATTCTCAATAAATTGAAAGGATTACTGTTTTCTTTGGCATAGAAACTTGTTGAGAAGCTCAAGATAGAACTGTGCATTTTAAAATGATAATTACTGTCTTGGAAACATACACGGTTGTAGGTTTAAAATGAAGGCTTGTAGATGAAAAATACATTGAGAAAAATCACTCCTCTGGAATACCATCTTTGAAATATGTGAATAAGAAATGCACACTTTTAAATAAGAATTGCTGATGTGGTAACACCATAGTTCCTATGAAATGGTTCATTTTACTCTATTCAGGATACAGCTTGATTCACCAGGAAGTGTTCAGAGCCCTTTTCAGAATGAAGGTTGGGAACAGCTGAATGATCATTCCGGAAACACATATCCAACCCAGGAAGAAGTAATTTTCCTTCACAATGCCTTATTTCCCTTTGGAGGGAGTATGATTAAGCCATATCAAATATGGCCTGACTTAAAGCTATACTAATGATCATGTAAGTTTCTTGACAGTTTTATAAACTATTACAAAGTGGCCTTCTTCCTCAGTCAAGGGTATTATGATGTGGTGATATTTATTTCTTCTAAGTAAGGATATGGAATTGTCTAGGTGTTGAAATGGGTTATCTGAGTTAAAAATGATATGGACCATACACTTTCAGACAGCTTAAAATCTGCATTATCTGCTCATCTTAGTTACTGCTCTATTGCTGTAAGAAGACAGCAGGACAAAAGAAAACATAAAAATGTAAAAAGGCAGTAATTTAGGTGGGTTTGCTTATCATTTTGGCAGGGGAGTCTATAACCATGGTGGCAGCAGGGGACAGGCAGTGGTTATTCAGGAGCCAGCAGCTGAGGATTTATTTGCTCCGCATGCGCAAGGCAGAGAGCAAATCCAGACCTGGGATGGGCTTTTGAAATCTCAAACCCCATCACAAGTGAGGCTTTCTTCAACATGTTCACTCTGCCTAATCATTCCTCAACAGTTCTACCAACTAGGAACCAAACATTGAAATAAATGAGCCTATGGGTACCATTTTTATTGAAACCGCCGCACAGTTTTTCTTGTTGCTGTGATAAATTGCCTGATGACAATCAACTTAAGGAGGTGTATATATTTTCTTATTGTTGAGGGACACAGTCCATCATGGTAAGGAAGCGAAGGCATGTTAAAGCCACCATGAGGCTGAGGAAGTCCAATGCTGGTGATACCTTGCTTTCCATTGTACTGTTTTTAATCAGTACAGGATTACAGACCATGCAACGGTACCACCCTTATTTAACATACATTTCTGTCCTTTGGTAAACCTCTCTGGAATTGCCCCCACATGTACCCTGGAAAGTATATTTCCCAGGGGCTTCCTAATATAAAGAGATATCAATTAAGATCAATATCACAGTTACCCAATGCTTGTAGAAGATACAGGGCTCCATTGAAATTACAGATTCTCTGTTCCATACACAGATAATATTGAACAAAACATTCTCAGCTTAAAATTTTAGCTATTGTCTGAATAACGAAAGCTAATATCTATTTTGACAGCCTTTGAGATTGTGTATTTCAAACATTTGGTTCAAAGTATTTGTTGTTTATGAATTACTATATTATGGGAAATGATACGAGATAGATAATTGAGTAAATATTTAATAAAACAATGTCACAAGTTTATATGTTAGAATGGCAAAGACATTTAATTGTTTTATGTAGTGATAGGCATTATTGAGGTTTAAGAATATTATTAGAGATTGGAAGAGATACAATGAGTTTTCTCTGACTGACAGCCTTGGGCTATGTGTCCACTGTCTGGCATTCAGATGAAAATAGAGTAGAAGAAGTTTGGGTTTCTTTCCGCCATTCCCTCAGTTTCAGACATTTTAAGGATTCCACAAATATCAGATATCCTTGGCTTCCACAACTACTGCCAGTCAACCATTTCAAGTGAATTTTTCACCCAGACTGGTTGATTTTCTGGCCCATTAAGAGAGCTGATTCGATTCAGTCGAGTTTATAGAGTTTAATCCCCCATGCATGCTGTAATGTCCTGCCAAGTGGCAGCTGGCCATAGCTATAGGTAATCTTTCATAGAGGTCTCTTATCTTTATTTGCTATGTCTTGGTTTCTAAGAGAGACTTTGGGGTGAGATTGCTTTGGGGTCTTCAGTACTTAGAGTCACATCATTGATTCGGATGCTAAAAGGAAGAACTAAAGAGTCAACAAATTTAATTTGTCCTTTCAGTTTTTGCAATGACATATTCCTGTGAGTGAGGAACTTGCCCAGCTTTCACTCTGAGGCCCTCGTCTCGAATATAAAAATCTATGGCTACACAGCCTTGTCTTATGGTGGCTTTGAATCAAAATTGTTATCTTTTACAACTTTCCTGAAGTGAAGAAGATAAAAGAGACATTTAGGTCAATAGAATTATTTAGGGTAGATTAACATATCAAGTGATTTATTGATTCTAACCATTATGTCCAGAATGATATGATTAGAGCAAAAGCATGTCGAACAACACCTGCCTTCTATGATGTAGTTTTGTAGAACAGATTTAAAAACTTGGATTTCATACTGAAAGCAGACCACAGTCACAACCAGGGATGGTATAATTTTACATGAAAATTTTAGAAGAACATTCTGTATTCTTTGTGAAGGATAAGATGTGAAATAAAAGAGCATAGTTTGTTGACTGGTTTTTCTTCTAGTCTAGGTGAGAAAGGAGTCTAGATTTGTTTGTGATTGAGCACAGTGAAGATGGCGGTGTTCCCATTACCCATGTCCATTACAGATGAAGTAAGAGGACAGTGGTGGAAAACTGTCTGCAGAGGAGAGGGGCTGAACATGAATGGTTGAGTTATAATATTCAAAGATGTGAAGAAAAGCAAAAGGACATGGGAAAGACCTGATTTGGAATGGCAGAGCGACTATTTCCCTTTAGCATAAATTAAATGAGAGAGCACAAATTCAAAGCCAAGGAAGGCTTGTCTCAAAACATCCAAACAAGTAAGAAAAAAAGAAGTCTGTAATGAAAAGATACATCATTCTTGTAATTTCTAAATTATTTCTTGTGTGATATATATCCCAAATATAAAACTAAATATCTTATAGAAAATAAAGTAATTATTTTGTTTACTTGTAAAGTAAGTTAATTGGATTATTTAGGAGAATTATAGTTTTTTAATTATTACTTCAAAGATGGGGATTATTTTATATAGAGGAATTTGAAAAGAGATCTGTGAAGGAGGAAAATATATGGTATACACGGTATGTGGTATGTTTTTAACATGTAACAGTTGTTGAAATTGACTTTGACCATTACTGCAAAGGATAGACGTTTCCTATGGTGAGTCAGCCACTGAGTTTCCTATCTTCTGATTTGGTTGTTTTCTCTTTCTGTGTAGAATGTCAGACCTGCCTCCTATTGTCTGTCATTCACTGGCTTCAACTTCAACTCACTTCTGTTAACGCTACTAAATTGGAGACTGGGGTGACTGGAAAAGATTTAGGTTATTGTTGAGTATACTTGCCAATGCCCACTTTGTTGGAATGTAGCCAGCAGTATTTGCATTTTGCCCCTTGTTTTATCTCCCACCATGTAGCATCTTGCTTCTCTTGAATCTTGGTAAAACAGCTGCAAGACCCAAAGATCATAACCTAGGAGTGTTAGCTCCCATGATCTCTTCTCTTTAGGTCTCAACCTTTCTTTTACTGTAACATTGCAAAACGCATCTCTCACTTCAAAGGAATTAAAACTGATTTTATTTTTACAGCAAATATAAGTGACCATTGCCCAGAAATGGGGATTCAAATTGACACAGAAAAAATGTTCCCATATGGAGGCAATTTCATGAATTTTATATTTACAGAATAAAAGAATGTCACAAATTGTTCCTGAATACATTAATTAGAACAAGAAGTAGTGATGTTTTAACTAAGCCTGAATTCTCTACTCTGGAGTTAAGGTGATAACTGATAACATTCTTAGTTTTGTAGTGGTGGAAACTATTGGTTCAGTAAGTGAATATATTCTTTAGGTTTCACCTGGTAGATGCTAGGTCAGACACAGAAGTTGGCAAAAGTGCCTATCAAAGGGGCAAACAATAGAGGAAAATAATTTAATTATGGATTTGCTATGTCCAGACTCTCCACAATCATGAATTTCTACTCAGTCTCTAAGCCTTGCAAAATCTTTGACAGAAATGTGGCTCTTTAGAGGGAACTTCAGTTCAAAGATATGACACAAACCCAGTGAATTAAATTCCTCGTATTTAAAGAGCTTAGAATGGTTAATGCTAAGTGTGATGGATAAATTGGGGTCACTGTTCTTAAGGTTGACAAGTGCAGTGGGCAGTTTCATCCATACTTATCAAAAATAGCTGCATTAATAGTATTTAAAGAAATAAATGTTCAGAACACTCCTTCCACAACCATGGAATGATTAGATTATGGGACAGACTGCATTCAGAAATTGAAAACTTAATTTTGTGTTCTTACTGATTCTTAAGACTGCTCTTTCTTTCACAGTCACAAATTGCTTTATCTGTGCAGCTGTGATGGCATTGTGCTAAAAAAGCTTCAGCACTGTTATTTCCCACTGACTAAATATTTTCCCCGGCATGCTTAATAAAATTCTGTTAGCCTTTTTTAATTCCAATTCCTTAAAAAAGAGTCTGTAGTTCTACCTCGCCTTTTAAGTTAGCATTTTCTGTTTCTCCTCATGTTTTGCCCTGAAAATATCAAACTTGATTCCCTTGATTTCCAGCTCTGTAAAGTGATATTTGCTTTCATCTGGGTCATGTTTTTCTCTGGACAACAACATCTAACTTTTTCTCCATACTTATGGCCAACTCGACTTTATGCCTCTGTTACAATGAGTAGTGAGATGAAGAAGCCATCGCTTTTCATCATATTCATTAGCTCTGGGCTTCCTCAGCTTTTCTTAAAGGGGCTGGCCACCATGATATGTTCCTTTGTTTTGTATAACTTTGAAAACCCATTTTGTTTTAATATGGCTCTTGAGTAATCATTATAGCATTTCTTGAATATTAAGAAGATACTGAATAATCTCTTCTAAGACTAAATTACAATTGGTGTTAGAATTTTCATAAAAATATATTCAGCTTGTAGGATAGACTGAAGCTTCTTAGAAGCAGAGTGAATCATGCAGGTGAATAGAAGGCTGCTGGGAATGTGCTCTGTGGCATAAAGGAGGTACAAGGTAGATATGGACAGTAGTGAGGTACAGCCAAACACTTAATTCTGTAAGCCTCTAATTCTTCTGCTGTAATATGAGAACAATGACCTTAGAGGATGTTGTGTGAATCAAATAAAGTCAAATAAGAGATAATAAGGGATGGAATTATCAAGTTGTGTGTAATATATTTAAATTTGAAAACATAAATTAAGATATCTATTACTTCCATACCACTCTATAACAAAGTTACTTAATTTTCTAGATGTTTCCAATTATGAAGGTCTATGGTTGCATAATTCCCTCGGTCTCAAAACTGTTCATAAATATGTTGTAAAAGTAAATATTGTCATTTAACTTCTATAGATAAATTTATGAGAAACATTAGTCACGCCCTTCATATTATAGAAAGAGTGACTTCATTATCCATATGTACACCTAGATTTAGTTCCAATTAAGTCTAGCACAAATACCTACTAAGGATTTTCAAAATATTATATTGTTAAAGCAAGGGAAATAAGAATTTGTTGTTGTTTTCAAATGGAATGGACCAAATAAGCTTTGTTAGTTTGAGAGTATGTGTTAAATGAACCTTGCTAAAGAAAAAAATCTCAAAAGACTGATGAAAGTAAATCCTACAGCTTAGAAATTCTTCTTACACTTAAACTAATACATTAAAAACCCAAGAAACACGACAGGCCATTCTAATAGCCACATTTGACATATATATCATTATCATTAATACATGAAAACTGCTAAGATTGAAGTGTTCAATGTCAAAAGCTTGAAAAATGAATAAAGTCAAGGGAAGTCTGTTCTCAGCCACTAAATTCTACGCCCAGAGTTGATGCCTTTGAGAAAAAGAGCCATCTTCCCCCTTATATTCAAGTTATAAGTTAGTGCCTTTTCTGATTTTGAGAATGCATCTTCAACATAATCACATGTCTGAGAAAAAAGTGAAATTTAAAATTTACTGTGGATGTCTGTTAGAAAGTCTCTTTGGTGGCACCTAGATCTGCCTTCTTACCACCCACTTGGCCTTCTTTTCCTTTGTGTGTGACCTGGTAAAACTGAGCACCCTTACAAGCCCCAGAATATTCCAAACCCAAATCCAAACACTGGAAATAGACTTTTTTTTTTTTAGAATATAATCTTAATTTCAGAAAAGTTTTATCATAATCAAAAATGTGCAGAGTGGGCAGCTCTCTGGTATCTCTCTGGTATCTCATGTGCAGATTCTCTTGTTCACAACTGACACAGATATGATGCTATTGATAGACAATGTCAATACGCGATTACAGCTGTCTAAACATCACTTAAATTTACCAAAGTTTTTAAAATTCTCTGTTTTTCTTTTCTGTTTCAGAATGTCATACAGAATATGATATTACTTTATGTTGTTTTGGTACCTGAACCTGTAGGAATATCTCGAATTGTCTTTGTATTCAATAACCATAGGGGTTTGAGAAATAACAACTTAGAAATTTAAAGAATATTTCTTTGTTGAAGTTTGATCTCATGCTATTTTTCATTATTAGGCTTTGTTATGCATCCTAGGAAAAAGACTGGAAAGACCACCATTCTATTCTTACCACATTGCATCCAAGGCTAACTTATCAATAAAAATTATTGTTGTGGAAGGCAAAATGGTATGGTCAAGGTGATATTGGAGTCTCTCCACAGTAAAATTATTGTTGTTCTTTTCTCCCTTTTCCTTACTGTACTTTCCCCCTTCCTTACTGTACTTTCCCCCTTCCTTACTGTACTTCCCCCTTCCTTACTGTACTCCCCCTTCCTTACTGTACTTTGGGGAAGTTAATCAACCTTTCTGCTCACATTTCAGAGTCTTCTTTTCCACAATGGCTCCTAGTTGTTTCCATTTCAAATTCAATCCTCAAACTACACAAGGGGTACATGTTTTCAAGACAGTTATTTGGCATATGAACATATGGAAAAATTGACCATTCCGAGCCCCTGTAAAAAAAATTACACAAAAAGTTGCATAGAAAGTCTCATGTCCATTGCCTACGAGGTTGGCAAATGGCCTAACCACAGCAACCTTCTACTGACAGGACTACGTTGCTCCAGCATAGTATGTAGAATGAGCTATTCATTAACAGCACATGCCTCACTGGGACATGTTTTCATGATGAATTTATTTAGTTTGTGACTCTGGATTTGATTTTCTTTCAGACAAGGAGCTCTAAATATTTAGAAAAAGGATTAGTGAAATTATGGGCAATAAAGCAAAATGAAAATAAATTATATAAAGCAAAAGAAACTGTTAAAATTCACTTTCTGTTAGAAATAAGTATCAGTTTTACTAAGTATATTTTTTAAAAATCAATAGCTAACAACCATAGTATTCAATAGTAACTAGTGACTAGGTAAGAATGTTATTGGTTGGTCGGGCAGTGGTGGCACACTCATTTAATCCCAGTACTTGGGAGGCAGAGGCAGGCAGATGTCTGAGTTCGAAGCCAGCCTAGTCTACAGAGTGAGTTCCAGGACAGCCAGGGCTATAGAGAGAAACCCTGTCTCAAAAATACCAAAAACAAACAAACAAAAGAATGTTATTGGTTAGTTTAATGATTGATGCACCTTATGTCAGATAGGTGCCTTATGTCATATCGCATTCATAGCTAAGAAATGTTTTTTGAGGAATTGCAAAAGGCATAACACGAGAATAAGAAGGGACAAAAAGGAGTTGGGTAAACTCACTTTCTGTTAGCATAGTGCTAGAGAACTTTGGGTTTTTATGAATGAATTTTCAAAGGACTACACACACATTCACACATTGCACACATACACACAGACATACACACATTGTATCACACATTAGCCTGTGCTGACATTTCAGAAAAGAGTCATCATTCATACAGAAGCCATATTTTGGTAGAGATTGAAGGAGAGATTTTTCAAAATTACGTGGTAAGGGGAGAATCATGTATGTTGTCTGTTGCAAATACTTACCTGAAGACCTCGGGATATGTTTCTGGGTGACCGTGTTTACAGGATCATGTTTATTATTCTTATTCCAGTTGATAAGCGAAATAGCTATTTTCAAATATCTTCAAAGGTTAACACTAAACAAAGAACCTAAGAAAAACAATGCCTAAACTAGCATTGTCCTTTACTATTTACACTTTTGTGAACGTACTAAATGCTCAATAAAGAATTATTTACTGAGCGAATTAGAGCAAAAATGTTAATACAGATTTAACATTTATCATTCTTTAGTTTACTTTTATCATCATATTTCAGACATGCCTTAAACTATACTGTATTTTCACAAGTTCATTGGCAATTTTACTTATAATACATATCAGCACCCAGATATATTAAACCTATATACACATAGAAGAATACCTTAACGTGTTTTAAATAATTGTTGCATTTTGTTTCTAATCATTTATTAATAACACAGAAATAAAATATTCCTTCAATTCCTGGGTGATTCCTCTAACCTCTAGAGTAAAAAGGATTGCCTCATGCTGAGCATCTAACCCTGGTGTAGCTAGTGTAACTGCAGATGTTATTCATAGTCGTATAAATATCTGATCCCTGGAAATCTTGCTGAGCTCTCTGCTTCAGTGATTTTCTGCACTTGAGGATACAGATGGGTTCTAAGTTATATTAAAAGTACTGCTTTTAAAATGTAGATCTCATTTTTTCCGTGCCATTTACCCATATGCTTATTGAAAGGAATCTTCAAGAAAGAGTTTTTCTGAGCTGTCTGTTACGTTCATTGTTACAACCAGAATTTACTGCTCCTATTTGATAAATGAAGCCACAAATTTATTTGCTCTCTTAAAACTTAACAGTTGAATACATTGTCAATTAGTGTTTAGTGTTTCCTGATAAAGGTCATAAAATATCACCTCCTATAATATAGCCATTAGTTCATGTAACTACATAGTGTTACTTTTCATATTATTTTACATACTCAGGTTAATATTTACAAGTACTTTATTGGCCCTTGAACACTGAATAGCTTTCTCATTGAACTATTTATAATGACTTCTAAATGTTTTACCTCAGAGACTCAAGGTAATTCAGAACCCTCAGTGTTCATGGGAAGTTTAAATTAGGTTTCCCAGTATGCATTGCTTTGCACTTATCTATACTAAATTTAATCTATCATCATATTACCCAGTCACCTAGGTTAATTAGATCCTTCTGGATTTACTCATAATCATGCAAGGTTTTTGCTAACCTAAATCATTTTTGACCATTAGCAGAAATTTCACATCTGAGTTCCTAAGCCGTCGTCCAGGTCACCAGTATGTCTTGGCAGTCCTGAGCCTGCCAACCATTTCTAGACCATACTTCAAGGAAGCTGCTGCTTCTGGAGAAATGAGTGCTTTTATGTCAAGTACCTTCATCCATATGTATTTACAAGAAAATATGTTATATAATAAATTCTTAATATACTTTTAAAGAAATTTCAGATTTATGTTGAAATATCTTTTCACAAGAATATTTTGAAAGCGTCTCCATTGTGGAATATTGTATGCATGCTGTGTTGGAAGGAGTACAGACTTAAAGCATACATAAGTTCCAAATTTTCTTATGTAGGTAAAAGTTTTATGTGTCTACCGGCCCCAGGGGAAAGAAGGAGAAAATGAAGATTTAATGAGGACCTGGTATAAGTTTCTATGATCTGCTTGGGAAGATATAATGAGCCTTGCTGAAGTTGCTAGACCTTACTTGACATTCCTGTGTGGATCTTCCATAGTAACCCAAATACTGGGGATATCTCTATCACCCTATGATTACCAATACCACAAACCTAGCTCAAAGGAGAACAACAGTTAGGAACAGACTACACATTCCTAGGACATATAAAACCTTCCTAATGGGATATACCTTTTTTTATAGACATTTATAACATAATCATTACATGTGATGTTTTCACATATGTTCCTTGACTTTTCAGATGAATTCTATAGAACACACAGTTGTTTATAGTGTTCTGAGTGTACTCTCATTTCATGATGAAACATTATATTACATTTTTTCTGTCTACTTGTTTCTAGAAATTTTTGCTGATGGTATAATGTTTCAGATATTGCTTTTTTGGTTTTTCTATATATTAAGAAATAAGACATTTTAAAAAGAATGCCCTGGGATAAAGAAAATTGCATGTAGTATTTGTGTGTTATAACATAAGGTAAATAACTCTGAGATAGAAATAACATTTAAAACAAATGAACACTGTCTACCAATAAAAACATTTGTTTTGTGAATATCAAGGAAGGCTTATGGTAGAATTTAAAATGAATCCTTAGACTTCATCTTCCTCTTATTTTGCTGAGCTTCCTGCCATGAAATTCAAATGTTCCATGGCCAAATATTTACACAGAAGCAATGACCAATTCTGAATTTGTACTTGCCATCATAGGGACAAAGGTGGAAAGCTAAAGGTTACTTCTTGATGTGAATTTAAAAAGGAGTTCCTCTGGTAAAGAGCAATAAAACTTCCATAGGTATAATTAATCCAGGCCATTTTTGATCCACACCATTACAACTAGTACTGCAGATGGAGCCAGACACTCCAGAAGAAGATGAACCAAGAGAAAGAAATTTGGATTTCATTTCTTCTAAACAAGTTCATTCAGTATCTAGGGACAAACTTACACCTAACTTTGAATGCAGAGAAATACACACACACACACACACACACACACACACACACACACACACACACACACACACACTGTGTCATTCAAAGAATACAAACATGTAATAGATGAAGACATAATACATGCAAATAAAAGCAAGCTCATATTTTTAGGCACCTTCTTCCCAGAATCTGTTTTACTGTTTCCAGTGTTGATTTAAGGCTGTTACACGGAGGTAATGGTAGTTTATTGTCATATATGAAGTCCTAAATACCTAGGTACAATCTATAAATGTTACTTATACAGATGCTCTCAGTGATGCCCATTTATCTTAAACTGTAAATACAAGCAGCATAAAAAAATCCTCAACCCCAGAAGGCAGTGCATGTGGTCTGTAGGCTTTTGAATAAGTCCTGCTTTCACATTTACCTGAAAGCTGACTTTCAGAGTGGCTACATACAGAGCCATTTACTACAGTGGCCTAGACGTCCTGAGTCTAGATGAGGATGTACTCTCAGAGTGGCTTTGTGTTTACGTCACAGGCAAATTCACCATTTCTATGTTGTCTGGTTGTTTGTTGTTTATTTGAATATCAGGAGACCATTTCTTCTTGTGTCAATAAATAATATAGGAATGGTAACAGAAATACTCATTAAAACCCCTCCTTCTTCTACCCATCTTTCATGACGAGGCAGTGAATAAAAGTAAATTCAGCTTCGGTTAATAATAATGATGTGGTTTCCTGAAGAACTATTTTTATCTCATAGGAACTGTAAAGCAGGACTGATGGCTGCATACAGTTTACTACATGGGCTACCAAAGGATAACACTGACAAGCTCACAGTCTACATATACCCATGGTATACGACTCTGCCATCATGTGCTTAGAGAGAAGTGGACAGCTCTGGATTGAACAGATCTACAGTCATCACCGTGTACCACCCTATCCAAAAAGACTCAGATTCCCAGGTCCTAAAGGATGAGGAATTCCTGACATTTTATCCACTTGTATTTCATAGGAATAAGTTTGAAGTTTAAACATAAAAAACAACAAAACAAAACAAGTAAACAAGAAAAACAACAATGTCAGCAACAACAAAAACCATACAAACTAAAGGACAACAACACCATAGAGTAACTAAACCAGCAAAACCTGTTTATCTTTTCACTAAACAAGTATTATCTTCTGTTTTCAGGGGATACAGTATATTCTCTCAAAACTCAAATGTAGTAGGGACCTCAGATTAAGGTGAACCAAGTGAACTAGATGAACTTCTCTGTGGCAAAATTAACAGAGAGAGCAGTATGGCACCCAGCTTGGCTTCATTTGATATTTCCTTTGTTCTATGTGATACCTCAGTAAGCTATTCCATGATGAAAATGAGTCAATACTTGAAAAGGACATAATGACTGCACTGCGTTAAAATAGAAGATTGCTGTGGAAATCAGGAAAAAGAGTTCTCAAGGAAGCAGGAGCCAGAGGGATCGGAGGTGCCCAGACTTTGAGAACGCTAGAGACAATAAACACACTTTGATTATGTTGATTATCTTATGAATCCTTATTACCACATTTGTAGACATGTTCAGAGTAGTGTTTATAAAATAATTGGGATTTTTGATCCACATAAATGGCAAGCACATGGACTTTAAATGTTTTTTAGATCTCAGAAATATAGACATGATCATCAATCATATTATTTACTTTCTTCACAATAAGAAGTCTCCTTTCTCTTATCTGAGGATGTGTCTGTTCTCCTGGTGTGTCTGAAAGCCTGAACTTATCTGCTGACACTGTGCTGCCTCCCACAACAATGTTCTCACCCCCTTCCCACTTGGTACAACATCCCCTTTTGTCTCTCTTTGAGCTTTGCTGGAGAGAGTTTGTACAAGGACACTTGCTCTGTCTACACTCTTACTTAGATGCTGTGATTGCTGATATTCATAAGCATAAGTCCATCACAACAACTGATACATTGAGGTTTGAAGCGGCCCACCCTACATCATCCCGGTGTTCTAGAACACAGTCTTGAGAGCTTTTGTAGTAAATGCTCTGAGCATTCTCATAGTTTCACTACTCACTTGCCAGCTATGTGGTCTCTGTAATTTAAAGGTATCTACCACAAGAATGAGTCACGTTTGCAAGGAAGGTCTTAGTACTGCATTTAACCAGTATGAGACTGTTAGGGTTACGGCCAATGCAGTCTGCTCTGGTTTTCATTCTCCTTCTTTTTAGACCCACATTGAGTCAAGTAAATTTCTCTTGAGTAAATTGTTATACCTGTACGCTGACAGTTTTTTAAATGCATTCCAGTTAAATAAATGAATAGATGCAAAATGTATATTGTATTTAAAAATACATGTATTCAAATGAAATCAATATTTCATACACTTGCAAGCAATTTAGTGTAAGAACTAAAGCTTGTTGTAGATTTGATTCCATGATGCATAAAAATTATGGTTTATTATTCATTTGTCTTCACACTAAAATATAATCAAATAAACATCACTCATTTTTATGATAAACTTTAAATAATACAAAGATATTCATCAGGTATATTTCATAGCTGTACTGAAACTGACAGTTTTGCAAGTAAAATACAGTGTTGCATATAAATTATGTTACTGTTTATGTTTTATTTGAAATATTCATAATGTTCATTTTGTAAATACAATATGCAGTGTAGAGAAATGACAATCTCGTAATTGAACTTCAATGAAAAACTTGCCTGTTAAAATCTTAGATGAAATCAATCTTATTTGAATTTTACGGGGTTCAAGAAGACTCATGCTCACTCAACGTCTTTCCTATTTGAAGAAGTGTGTTGTGTATGGATTTCAAGGTACTTCTTGGCTTCACTTCAATTAAAGCCTGCTTGAAACTTCAGCATGAAAGTCAAATAAACTTTATTCTTCATAGTCTCAACATGCTGCATGCAAGTACTGCGAGATTTTTCTGTTGTAAGGTTATAATTAGATTGTTATCATGTTATAATTTTAGGTGAGATAAATAAGATAATTAAAATATATGATATTGTTTTCAAAAACTGGCATAAGTAAGCTTCAATGTGGAAGAGACTGCCATTGCTGTATAATTGTATTTCATCATTTTTTGAATGTTGTAAAAACAAGGTGGCTTTTAGTGTAAATGTTATAAAACAATAAAAAACAATCATAATCTTGTGCTCATGAATAACAGACAGAAATGAACTTTAGGATGAAAATATGACCTGAGTGAAGTATGATTAGAATTTGCAGAGCACTTGAAAGACAGCCAAATTAAGTAAGATTTTTCAACTTTTCTTTCCTTGTTGGTAACAGCCCTTTTCATAGAGGAAGCATGATTTTCAAGGGGTCAGCATATAAAAAGCACCCATAGCGGATTGGCAGATGCTAACTGTCCTCCATTCAGACACTAAGGAGACCGTACAGAGAAAATCTCAAGAGAAACACAAATACAGTAGGTATTAAAGTCAGCTTCCTATTTTACCACTGAAATATTGAGGGGATCAAATCATTCCATCTTGGAACATTTCTCTTTGCAAGCAAATTGAAATGTTAAGAGAAAGAATTTAGTTTGTAAGACCATTCATTATATTGTAGAACGAGATTAACAGAGACCTCATATATTTGTTTCAAAAATTGGACTTTTGAAAACAACAGTTACTGGTTGCCTTATATCTGTGAGAAATAATTAAAATTGCAGCTTGCTAAACTAGAAGGGGTTTGAGCAATCTGTAATAATAAAAAGCAGTTTACAATAACATCTAATGGTGAGAATAGCATTCATATCCATGGAGTTTCTAAGTTGGAGAAACATAGGGTGTTTAGAGAATACACACACACACACACACACACACACAC
>JADRCD010177328.1:0-10295 GCA_019843815.1 Montemys delectorum
ATAAATGATGCACTGTCCTGTTTTCTAGTAGTCTTTGTTTCAAATCAGAATGTAAATTATAATAAAAGGCAAGAATGTTTAACATTATAAAGAACTAACTACACCTAAGACCACCTGATGCAGTGGCCTGCTCAGGCATGTGAAATAAAACTAAACAAGTCTTTCAAGCAATTCTAAACCAAAATATTATTTATAAACAAGGACAAACTGAATTCTACATTCAGATTCAGTTAAATAAAGGCACGCATTTTCTTCCTTTTCCCATATGTTTACAATGTTTTCTAGTAGGATGATCAATCATAGTGCCCTTATCATAGATCTGTCATGACTTGTACTGGTAGCAATGTCTGCAGAACACAGTTTAACAGTCCACAGTTTAACCAATTGGCCTAGTACTAGGCAGTTTTCCTCACAACCAGTTTTTCCTGAAATCTCTAGCCATTGTCAGAAACAGCAGTGTTGGCCACAAAGCATTAACTCTTCTGTTGAAGCTTCCAGCAGGGAAATGGTCCACTGAGGCTTTCACTGTTGGCAGGTCTTGACTTTCAGACCTCGTTTGATCAGGGACTGCTTTAGAGAGGTAGCCTTTGTGATGCTCAGTTCATGTGTCTGAAATAAAGAGAAGACATTGGCCCATCTGTCCTTCCTGAAAGACTGGAAGACCACAGTTAAACAGCAGAAAGGCTGCAGTGTACTTCCCTCATGATTACAGATGAGAAGGGAATAGACAGAACAGGTCAGTGGAGATCAGGCATCCAGCAGTGTGTGGATAGGATAACTGGTGTAGAAGCACTAACGATGGCTTCTGTTGTCCAGCTAGCTGGTATGTACTGCCCACCAGAGCCATAGGGGCCGCATTAAAATGACAAGGAAATTCTACTGATCATTTGGTTTTGTTAGCATTAATACTTATGTACCCAAAGCCAACTTTTGAATTTCTATGCCTCATTTCTAGATAAGAGCACAGAGATTATATTTCATTAGTGAGCATGGGTCATCACTAAGTATTTCAGAGAAATTTGGTATTGTACTAAAGCAAGTGTCAGACTTATGTAGTCCTTATAGAATTTCATATAAAATGTGATAATTCCACTGAATTTATATAAGTTAAGTTGCAAAAGCTGGTGTCTTTTATCTCAGCAGTCACTATGACTTTGAGCTCCTTTCTGGTGTTAAGTATTAATTTCTTCATAAACAGCTCTGAATAAAAGCCACCAAGGCAGGAGAATTATACATTTGTTTCAAAGTACCATATTACTACCACTAAAACTAAAAATACAGGATCTTGGGGAGGAGGTCAGGGATCATAAGTGAAACAGAGATCTTTAACCTTGAGCTTATTCTAACATAAAACATTTAATGCTAGTGTCTTTGCTATGCCTTTTGAAACTCAATTTATTTTTACTTTTGATTTAAAGGAAAACTATGACTCAAATTTGAGAAGTTTGATTTTTTTTACTTCAAAGATAAAGCTCTGAGTTTTAAAATATTTAAAATATTTTTGTGTGCCGTGTTTAGCATTGTATTATAGTCTAAACTTGGGGAGAAACCTATATCTTGTATTGGTCACCTTTATTCCTTTAATAAATTATAATTTTTAATGAAAAAAATTTAAGGGTTCCAGTTGCAGAAGATGTAGAGGATTAAAAAAACAAACAAAACAAAACAAAACAAAAACAATGGGTACTTCAGGGAAAATTCAACTTAATGGTAAGTAACAGTTAGAAAGAAATTGAAATAGCATATAAACGCCACAATGAAAACTCACATTTTTATAATGATTTAATGCAGTTACTGTATTATCCTGTACGTAGCACTGAAGAGGTGAAAATCAGACTGGAGTATGACAGGCTTTTCAGTGTTAACAATAATAGATTATTATTCAAGACTTGTTGAAATACGTCTTAAATATGTGTCATGAACTCCCTAGAATCCTCCCTATCAAACATGCTTCCATGTTCCATTCTTGCAGGCTGAGAGATGCAATTAGTGTACAGCACTTATCTGGCCTGTGGAGGACCCTGGCTTCTATATACAGTGACAGAGAGCAAAACAAATATCTGTTCTCTCTCTCTCTCTCTCTCTCTCTCTCTCTCTCTCTCTCTCTCTCTCTCTCTCTGTCTTTGGATTTTCGAGACAGTGTTTCTCTGTGTACCCCTGACTGTCCTGGATCTCAGTCTGTAGACCAGGCTGGCCTCGAACTCAGAAATCCTCCTGTCTCTGTCTCCCAAGTGCTTGGATTAAAGGTGTGCACCACCTCTGGGCAATATCTGTATTCTTGACCCACCCTGTCCTTTTCCAATTGCTCCTTCTCTTTCTCAGAAAAAGGAGAGACCCTCATCCCTTGGATAGATCCCCACCTGGAGATATCTAGTCCCAGGAGGACTAGAAACACCCTCTTCCACTGAGTCCCAACTCGGCAATCCAGGTAGGGGAGAGGGCATTCAGTGGCAGGGAGCAGAGATAGAAAGAGCCCTGTTCCACTTGTTAGTGGCCATACATGAATACCAAGAAGCACATTAGCTACAAATGTGTATAGGCCCTAGGTCACACTCCTATATGTTCTCTGGTTAGTGACCAAGTCTCTGTGAGCCCTCAGGGGCCAAAGTTACTTGACTCTTTTATAATTTGGCCTGTTGGTATATATTGTAATGCTAAGTGTAAACTCCCAAGACCTAGTTGCCCGAGAGACAAGAGTCTTCAAGTCAACCCAAGGGATGCTATATGACCTTAACCCCAAGTTATTTCTGACTGGTGAGTAAAGTTGCCTACAGCCTATAGCTTGGCAGAATTGACATAGACAGGGCTTGGTGGTCTGGGCTTGGTGTCAGAGGAGATCTAAAGGGGGGGAGAAGAAGGTGGAAAGAGGAGAAAGACACCTTTGGTTAGGAGTCAAGAAAGCATAGCTCTGAGGGATGGCCAATTGGAGTTAAGAACAGCCCAGATGAAACATTGTAAGTAATAACCTGTGGGTATTGATAGGAAAATAGATTCTAACAGTATAGATAGTAAATACCTGCCCAGCTCTAGTGCTGATTGAGACTTATTGTAAATAATAAAAGTTGTGTGTTTTTGATCTAGGAACTGAATGATCCCTAGATTGGGATTAAATATTTTCTACAACATACTCTGTATGTCTTCTTGTGGTGTACTTGACACCTCCAGTTTGCTTGAGAATTTTATTTCATTTATACAGGAGTGTACAACCCACCAACATTGAATAATCTTTGTTATCGCTGCTCTTATTGTTCAATTTGAAATAACTAAATTATTCCTGAAACTTGTTCAATTCTTTTTAGGTATGTTTTCAATGCATTCAATGAATGGCTAAAGCTGAAGAAAATTATGTTATTGTTAGTGATGTTATGTTTAGTTTTTTTGTTAACAGTATCACACATACCCAGAGCCTAATAATAAGTCTTTCATTGTTTGTTTTAGTTTGGTTTTGAAGACAGGAAATCTCTATACAGCTCTGGCTATCCTGGTAGTCTACTTGTGGATCATGCTACTCTTGAACTCACAGAGATTCTACCTGCCTCTGCCTCCCAAGTACTGGGATTAAAGGCATGCTCCATTTCCACCTGGCCCATAAAGATCTTTTTTTCTTATCTTGTCCGGTTGATCATATATTGTATCTCCTAAGGAGCTTCTAAATTAACTTTAGATTGAAACTAGGCACAGTAATCTTTGACTCTCTAGCTTCTGAAATTCTCCTTCTACCATGTGAAGTAGGCTGGATTAACTTCCCATGAATAGAGAAGGATTCATTACCCAGTTCAAATGACAAACATGATAGTAAACCCCAGTTGACCAGATAAAATGTCGAGCTGAGCATCCCACAAAGAATTAATGTGAGTCATGAACAAATCAGGACTATTCAGGCATGAAAGTATGGAATATTTATTATTATAATAAAGAATATGTGCAATATAAATAAGTAAATACACTTAATTCTTACACTATACAGAATAGAATTCAAATCAATTAAGACAGAAAAATGGAGGAGCTATCTTGGAAATAGAATGTTCTCAATTACAAAAAAATGAGAAAGATGAGAGAAAGATGCTCCTCTCAGTTTATGATTGATGTTTTGATTATTTTGTTGAAGAATTCACTTATTTTTGTAATGATAGTTTTTAAACTAAGTTCTAACAAATCCTACCAGCGTTTGAAAAGGAGCTGTCAAAAGAATACTCAAACAAATGAAGAATGAAGAAATGTGTGATTATAGGGGTTGTAGTCTCTAATAAATTAAAAAAAATATGGACAGCTAGCTAAAAGGGTGGATCCAGAGGAGACCTCAGACAACCTACTATAATTGTCCCTTCTGCAGAACACTATGGCATTTAATGGCCTTGTGCCAACAAGTTGTTCCATATTCACTGCTGAATGAAAAATATGTTACAAGTATCCTCTCAGACACAAGACACACCTCAGATCTTACTGAAATTGTCTAAAGATTCCCTCAAATAATTAGACAAATATCATCAAATGAAGCCATATCAAGAATCTGAAGATGAAAAGCATAAAGATATATAACTTCACATTCTGAAACTTATCTCCATTCTAAATACTGAATTATGAACTGGTAGTTCACTATAAATACCTGGGCTTTTGTGATGCTAACTATTGACTGTTAAGAAAACTTTAATATATTCAATGTATTATTTCAGAAATTCATTTTGTAATATATATTTAAATCAGTTAGACTAATATTTGATATATATTTAAACTAGTTCTTAAGACTACTTTTTCAATATTTTATTTGCATTGATATGAAGTATGACAGAAAATAACAACACAAATAATAGATGGTGGCACAGAACTTGTTTGTTGGAGATTGATATTTCAATCAAGTAATTTTTTTCTTAAAGATCCTAGTACTTTCATTCATTTCAAAGAAGTGTAGCATCTTGTGTAGTCCCATGGACTACAGGAAGTAAAAAGACAGATAAGACATGAGCTTGAGTACAGTGAACATTTGAATATAGGTTTCAAATGGGTATGTTGATCATGCCCATACATAGACTCCTATAAAGTTATTAACAATTTTGGTTAAACAGTTCCCAAATGTAATCATAAATGGTATTTTCTGATCCTTTTAAAATTAGAATAGCATCTACCTAGATGTATGTATGGACTCTTACACTGCTTTTAATTCTAAGAATATAGGAAACCTTCTCTCGCTTTTGAGCCAATCCTTGTAACCAGTTACAGAAGGACTTATAAGTGTTCCGTTATTCCCGATTGGTAAGTATCCTTTCACTAGCACAACAGCATTCAGCATATGGGGCAGCATTCATCACATCAGAATCGATAAAGTTATTGAAGATATTCAAAATCCTCTTGCTGTTACTACATATCACCAAACTTTTGCTCAAAAATGTAGTGATGTTTTCTCCAAATATTTTCAAGTAGTTCTCAATGAGATATTGTGCAAGAAAAATATGAAACAAAGGGCAAATATGTCTTGCTGTCACTTAACATACTTATAAATAATATTTGATGCAGAATTTTAGAGCTTAGAAAAATATAAAATTCAGAATCCTGAGGAAAGTTTGTATTGCTACAAAATATATAAGCAACTTTCTTATTAAAATAATTATGATATTTACAAAAATACCCTGGACAAAAATTGTAAGAAACCACCAAGTAGTCAATTAAACACAATAAGTTAATGGTCAAAGTAAGACAATTTTTAAAGTTTGGTTTGTTTTTTTGTTTGTTTGTTTTTTAAAGGTTGGGGGAAAGGCTCAGTAAGTTCTTTGCAAGCATGAGGACCTAAGTAAGTTCAGATCTTTATCTACACAAAATCTGGTGCACTGCTCCACATTTCTTTCTTCCTTTTTTAAAAAAGATTTATTATTATACATAAGTAAGTAAGTAAGTACACTGTAGCTGACTTCAGATGCACAAGAAGAGGACATCAGACCTCATTACAGGTGGTTGTGAGCCACCATGTGGTTGCTGAGATTTGAACGAGGGACCCTCAGAACAGCAGTCAGTGCTCTTACCCACTGAGCCATTTCACCAACCCTGCACATTTCTTTCTAACTCCAACATTTTATCTCACAAGAAACATATCCTAGGAGCCAGCCAGTCTAGCCAAAATGGCAAGTTCCAGCTTAAGTGAGAAATTACTCAAAAATTAAGGTAGAGCAACCAGTAGACATTGGACATAGACCTCTGCTCTCTACACAAAGCATAGGAAACTCAGACCTGTGCTCTTTCACATGTATTAACTCAATTCCTCACTGTAATGCTATGAAGTAGATAATACTATATTCATCATATAGAGCTGAATAAATGAAGCACCAGATGTCATTAAATGGTCCAGGGTCATGCAGTCAGTAAATGGGAGCAGGCAGGATCTGGACTGATGTTCAAATCAACTATACATAAGTCAAAGGGGCACATTTCACACTCAAATAATAGGAATAGTTAGAGCTTTTTATAGATAGATAGATAGATAGATAGATAGATAGATAGACAGACAGATGGACAGATGGACAAACAGACAGAAAGAATGCTTGTCCTTGGACTCTAGCTCAGCCTGGTAACAGGGAAGTACAGGAGTGGAGTAATGAAGCTGTGAGCAAAGCACCTTACCAATGTAATAGTTAACTTTTTACAACCTTACTAGATTTTGAACCACCCAGAAAATATGCCTCTGGACAAGTGTTTGAGCATCCCTGCTGAGAGGATTAACTGAGTGGGGATGACACACCCTGAATGTGACTGACACCTTCCAATGATCTGGAGTTCTAGACTGAACTGTTTCAGAAGCTGTCTTCTCTCTGCTTGTCTTCTCTCTGCTTGGACCATGTGACCAACTATCTCACAGCCCTGCTGCAATGAGTCCTTCCTCACCAAGAAGGACTTTGAGGTAACAGTTTCTTCTGAGATTGAAACATAACATGCTCCAGAGAAGCCCTTTAAACAGGGAGGTGAACAATTCAAGATAACTTCACTAAGTCCCTGAAACTAACCAGCTTCTCTAGGTCTCTGTTTGCCTGAGTAAGTAATAAAGAAGGTCCTAGATTTGCTTTTAGATCTCAGGTATTTACAGAAATAAATTTAATCCAGCATGACATTTCAAATATGCCATTTCCCTGTCCTCTTTCTTTTCTAGTTACACTATTTCTCATCTTTTGCTGTAGTAATACTTTTATTGGTCTGGAAAGATAATTCAGTGGCTAGAAGAGCCTAAGCTAAGCTAAGATAGGATACTAATATCCTACCATGATGAAGTAGACACACACACACACACACACACACACACCAAAAATTTTTATAGTAATATTTAACTGTTGAACTCTGACCAACATCATTAGGTAAGTCACATTTTGATATTGTGTAGTAGTTGTTGTGCTTTACTTTCCTTTGCACAAGTGTTTCAACTATACTATATACATTCCTAGGTTTGCTTGGGTATAGGGTGAGGCCTTGTTAAGAAAAAGAAAGAAAAGAAATTTAAAGATTTTAAATTAAAGTAAAAGGCAGGGTGATAAATATATAAAAATATACCATTATGAAATAATTCTCTGACCCTTACTTTAGCAGAAATATATTCAGCATATGCTAAATCTGAGGTTTCCTGGAACTTGTTTGTAGTCACAGGCAGTTTTCCACCAGATACTTACTAGTTACAAAAAGAAAAGTTGTTATTTTGCTAGCAGAAACCTGAGACAGCACTTTTAACTAAACAAGATTAATGTTGCCGGGTAGTGGTGGTGCATGCCTTTAAGTCTAATACTTGGGAGGCAGAGATAAATGGATGTCTGAGTTCAAGACCAGCGTGGTCTACAGAGTGAGTTCTAAGACAGCCAGGGCTATACAGAGAAACCATGTCTCAAAAAATCAAAAAAAAAAAAAAAAAGTTAATGTCATCAACAAAAGAATTCAAGAGTTCATTATCATGTACCTTCTGCACCTTCTGACATGAGACCTAACATTTCTATAAACATTCATAGTTTGAATCTAACCAGAACTACATTTTATTTGTTCCATGATGTTGAAACTGTAAACATCAAAAAATGCAAAAGGAGTGCATGACTCAGGACTCCTGCTTCATAGAACATTACTGAGATAACTCTAGAAGACATGGGACTGGTATAGCAAAGCATTCAGGAGGAAAGGCTATCATGTCTTCAATTAGTTCTGAGTGACCACAGGTAGATTGAGAGAGTTGGGAGAATGCAGGGATGGATGGGCGAAGCAGATAGGGAGATAGAAGTAAAAACTTTTGACAAGTAGCTTCACTAGTGTGAGCAGAGAGTCTACAAGTAAAAGGCACAAGGGGACTGCACTAACCATCACTAGAGCACATCAGAGGAGAACATGAAGGAATACTTGTGGCACAGACTAACCGTTTCACTCTGGTGTAACAAAGCTGTCTGGACAGGGTGTTTAGTGCTTCTATAGGGGGTCTGTTGAGGTTGTGATATTAGGAAAATATGATTTTGCAAAATTTTACAATACCCTCATTTATGGTCAAATTTGGTAGAAACTCTTTAAATCCCAAGTAAATTGTAAGAGTACTTGAAACTACCAAGTTCTCTAAATCTTTACATTAGATATTATTTAATCAAAACTCCATTATTTACTAAATTTATTTTTAGGCATATTTGAAGTATATAAAAACATGTGGTTTGATCACACACACACACACACCCCTGCTTGAAGGAGGTATAATTTATTAGAAATTAATATAGTAGAAAAGATGCTATTGGCATCATAATTCACTTACATGTATCTCAAAACAAGTATTTAATCAGCAGTAGATTATTTTCTTAAACTAGTTCACATCCCCTAACCAAGAGTCAGATACAGCCATTATCAACCCATTATCCATTTCTGTTGTAGTTTCTTTCTGTGAACACTGTATATTGATGAGCATAAGATGTATTTGGATTTTCTTTTCCAATAATCATAATTGGAAGTTCATTTAATGATTGATTTTATTGCATATTATTTGTAGGTATACTCATACCTATGTAACATATTCTTATATACTTAATTTTAAATATCTCACAATTGAAGGACTTACGGTAGCCTCCAGTTTGAAATTATTGCAAATAACAGTTGTTAAAAGAATCTGTGTATATGTCTAAAAAAAATCATTAGTTTATTTTTGTTTTGTTCTGTTTTGAGTTTTTTGAGACAGGGATTCTCTGTATAGCCCTGGATGCCCTGAAACTCAGTCTGTAGTCTAGCTGGCCTCAAACTCAGAAATCCATCTGCCTCTGCCTCCCAAGTGCTGGGGTTAAAGGTGTGTGCCACCTCTGCCGAGCTAGTTTACTTTTTAAGTGATGTCCCACTATTTCATATTTCATTTACACATTTTAAAAGGTCTAGTAAATCTAGAGAAAACATCTTAAATGAAAATGGACAATGATAACTGTGAAATCATCACTCTTAGAATTGATTTCAACCCTTCTCTCTGTGGCATTGCATGGCTATATAAGAGGAACGTTCTCTTAAAGTCACCGTGGACTTGTGCTCTTTGTACTTGTTCTTTAGATTAGTAACTTAAATTATGTCCATGCTTCCTAAAGGACAATCACACAAGATACTTCAGACAATCATCCTTCTAGCTTTGCACTATTTGTTATTCTATAACAGTTTCCTCTGAGATTGAAGCATTCCACTCCACTGGAACTCTTTCAGCAGGAAGAGAAACAACTCAAAATAGCATCAAGAGTCCCCAAAAGTAACCAATTTTCCAGGCTCTTTCTTCCAGAGAATAAACAAGGCAAGCAGCTTGTGTGAATCACTCTCAAACAAGCCAAGCTCCAAAGACTCAAAACCCAACCCAGCTATGTGGAATAGGTGTAAATCAACTGAGTCCCTTGGGAAGGGCTCTCTGTCCAACATGTTGAGCTGCCTGAAGGAAGCTCAGTGTACTCAGAGATCCCCAAAATTTGTGAGTTGTTGCCAGTCCTGGGGTAGGCTTTGATGATGCAACAGTTTGTGAATCATTTGTACTCCTGTGAGTAAGCTCTCACAAGAATTCCTGTAAGTAACTCCAATAAAACTCACTCTTTTATCAGCTGTGTCACGTGCATACTCTGGTCTGCTTTGCGGCTCCCTATCTAGGGTGAGTAGACTGACTGTGTTGCATCTTACCAGAAGTTCTGTAGTACAACTATTTACTGAATTTACTTAAGAGTTTATAAGCCATTAACATGTGAGGCAAGTAATTATAACTTTAAAGTTCTTTGTACAGTGCATACTTTACAGACTCAGAATTAAGTTAGTGCAATAATTATAACCATTTAGTCATTAAGGAAATT
>JADRCD010177332.1:0-18352 GCA_019843815.1 Montemys delectorum
CAATGTCTAAAAATTGTTCTTATTTTGGGCTTGTACCACAGTAAGAGCCAAGATTTTAAGTTCTACTAAATACAAAACAAATAAAGTCTTTATTTATTTATGTTCATTAAAAAAAGTGATGTATCATTTTAAAATATCATACAGTTAATATGTTTGGAGTTATTTAAAACTTATATTGAGAAAAATATATGTATTTTCAGTATTGCTGTAGACAAGCATCTACATGAGACTGTTCAATTGATTGTTGTTTTATATCAAACATCTTTTATAATACTCATTTTTACTATTACAATATTGTATAAATTTTAAAGATTATGTTTAAAAAAAGCCCAAAATGGCAGGTATTGAATAGGGGGGTTCTCTGGGAGGAGTTGGGGTACAAAAGGGAAAGAAGAATGTGGTGTAATTCTGTTTACTTAAAATATGTTTTTAAATGTTAACAAATTCAGATAAATTGAAATAATGTATGTTTTCTCATCATAATGCAATAAAACTTAATTCAATAAAAAAAGATAGAAGCAGGTGGAAAAAAAAAGAGGATTTTGACACAAGATGTTATTGATGATATCTAACAATGAAAATCAGGATGAGTGATATGTAAGCTACAGAGACAGTACAGCCAACCTCAAGTACCTCAGGTCTCACTCTTTCCTAATTCAATGTGTACTTTCTCTTCTTCTTTCTTGCCCCTTTTCATCTCTCTCCACTTCTTTTCCCATCTCTTCCCCTAGTTTCTTGAAAGTGTAACATTTAACTCATTTATCGCAAGCTAGCTTTGGACTTGCTTTATAGCTGAACATGACTTTGAACATTCCTTCTTCCTCCATTCAACTCACGAGTTCTGAGATTATACATGTCCCATTTATCCTGTTTCAATGTGTCCTTCTACATACTTAATTAGTTGTAATTAGTCAACAGTTTGTCATGTGCATTGAGGGATGAATACTAAATTTTAACAAGATTATTTTTGTTTTCATATTCTCCTTGACTTATTTCCAAATATAAGTGTATAAACTTGCAAAATAAAGCAAATTCAGTTGAAGGGAAAGCAAGTCTCGAATGGCAGAAGTAAATGATTTTGGACAAAAATCAGAAATCAAGGACTGGTTTATCAAATAAGACTCAAATTTAGAGTTTTATTTTATTTTCTTGTCTATTTTAAAAAGAATCGAACAATGTTGAGCTATAACATGAATTAAACACAAACCTGCTTGCATTTATGACAAACAGTAAAGAATTAAGCATTTGACTCCTTTTTACTTTGTATCTGATTTTTCATCACAAGAATGACTGCATGTGTTCATGGAGAGAATATTTGATTTTCTTTCAAGCTCACTTGAGGTTTCTTTATCAGCAAAGCGATTTTCTTGATGAATCTAGATGCTTAATTTATATTTTCTGTTTGATGATTAAAGAGGCAATCTCTAGTTTTACAAAGGTTTCATGATTTATCACCTTCACAGTCTTTACATTTATTAAATGCTAATCCTCACAAGCTTCCAAATACCTGGACATATAATTACCATGATTACACCTTCTTCAGCACCCTGCAGGGTTGGTGTTTGAAGTTGCTGATGCCTGCCTGGATGGAAAAGTCAGCTGCTTTTCAGTTAAATTCTCAGTTCTCCCAAAACAAGAACTAGTGAAAGTGACTGTAAAATGCAGGTTTATTTTCAAACACCTGACCATGATATTTGGTACTCTGTCAAGCAAGATAAAGGAATCCTGATTTAAACCATAGAACTCAGATTGACATTGGCATTCCCAAAACAATTCAGAAGAATCAAAATCAGTTAATGCCTTCTATTCATGGAACTGAAATTAATTCTTAAATAAGTAAATATCCAGAGGTTCTAAAAATACACATTTTATTCAATATTAGAGAAGTGAAAGTTTCCGGTTATGTCGTGTGATAGAGGCTCATGTGGTGTTTTGCAGACTCACATTGTGTTTTGCTCAGCCAAGACAAGTGGAAGGATCTATAATGTCTGTAGAGAATATAAATAAGACTCAACAGACAGTGATGGTGAGCTTCCATTGATAGTCTCGCAAAGCTTCATTGGTCCTTGAGTCACTGCTGATTTTCATTTCTTGAGAGAGACATGGGTGAGAACTTCTCCTGGTATCTCAGCTGGTTCTGGTCACCCCTGCTGACTCCTGATGGGCAGGGGTCTGGCTCTTTCTGATAGATAATGGCACTGCTGCTGATTGATGTTTGGTTCTCTCACTCTACTGATGTGAACTGCTGACAATGGAAATTGGATTGCCGTAAAGAACTACTTCTGAATGGGTTCATATCCCCTTGTCCTATTTACCACCTTTTTTCCCCTGCCTTTGGACGGTGGGCTAGAAGGGGGGTTGAAGCATTTGAAAACTCGTTTTAAACTAGGTTTTGAAAAATCCAAGCCTAAAGGAAAGTCTGAGGTAGGTACTTTCTATAATCTATTATATAAAAAAGTGAAAACTATGAAAATTTGAGATATGATCCCAACTTGGATTAATTAATTATACCAATGGCAATTCCTTCATGTCAATATAATGCAACATTATTTGAATGGATACAGATATTTCTACAGCATGCAATTTGCACACACATATAATAAATTGCAATTTTAATGTAAAGATATAGAGTCATTTATTTTTCTATTTATTTCATCTGGGTATACATGTGTGTGACTATGGTGTGGCTGTGGGTCTGTTGCATACTATCTGTGCCCATGTGGACAGTCAGAGACGAATGACATTATCTGTCATTCTATTTCTTATTTTGTGCCGTGCCCGAGCCTTGAGCCAGCTGAATCAGACCTTGTCTTTTGCTGGCTTTAAACTTCATCTTTTAAAACTGTTACTATAGGTGTGAAAGGATATAGTTTAGACTGAGTTAGTATTAGCCCAAAACTGATATTAGCTAGGGGCTAACAGTGGAAAATGGGATCCAGAAACTTCTAAACAAGCATTTGTCTACAGTAAAGAACTGCATCAGGCAAGAGGAGTAGAGTATAAACTAAAAATAAAATAAAATAAAATAAAATAAAATAAAATAAAATAAAATAAAAAGAGTAAAAAACTAAAAAAAAGTGAGATGCTAGAAATACAAATGACATGAGATCAAAAGAGAAGGAAAATGGATTTCAGAGCTCTCCTAGGGACAGAAGGAAATCAGGAGACATCCTGCTTCCTCTCTGGCACCTATAGGATACATCCTTAGTTCTGGTTACATCAAGTAACCCTCTCTCTATTGTCTGTTTTTGGTGTACCAATCTGTCCACGTGTCAATTTGCATATGTTTTTGTTTCATTGTATGCATGACTGTGGTTCTATGTTTCATGTTGAAAAGAAAAAAAAATGGTTAAAACTTATCTGCTAGTTACCCATCTCTTGGTTCAGTCTTAGTTTGCAAGTAGGAGGCTGATTTATGTTACCCTGTTTCCTTAGCCAGGAGTCAAGAACAGCAGGAGAAGCCCTGATGAAAAGCTGCTTTTCAGAGGGGTCAGCAGCTTCTAAGTTCTAAGGCAAATAAGCTGATAGCTATTTTTTCCTAGAAAAATCTCTACAATTGTGATTATTGGGTTTAGCAAATGACAAAGTGCTTTTTCTCTTAAAATTATATCTAGACAAGGTAAATATTCTTTGACTGGTTTAAATTTATATGATTCGTGTAGCCGCTTCATTTGGATTCAGACTGGTCTTAAAGGTATAAATATGTTCTGCATGTCTTGGTTATAGATTATTGGCTTATAAGTTATTGGGTATGGCTAAAAGGTGTAACATCCGTAACAAAAAGTCAGGCTAAAACTGGTAACTGGGGTTGGAGCCATTTTAAACAACTACATATGGCATGAACCAGCCCAGGAAACCTGGCCTCTACAGTTGGGATAATATTTTATGTAATTCATATCCTATAACCTATACTTATAAGGGATAAGATTTAAAACAATGTCTCTTTAATGAAGCATTAAAAGTTGTACTGTCAGCCAGGCAGTGGTGGTACATGCCTTTAATCTCAGCACTTGGGAGGAAGAGGCAGGCAGATTTCTGAGTTCAAAGTCATCCTGGTATACAGGACAGCCGGGGCTACACAGAGAAACCTTCTCTTGAAAAACCAAAAAAGAGAAAGAAAAAAAAAAGAAATATTTACATTTGAGTTAATGCAAAGCTCAGAGCAGCCTCAGCAAAGCTTGTGAGGCATTTCTTTTGTTTTGCAAACCCTGCCTAGAGAAATTTTTTGTGGCTTTGGCCTCTCCTTGCCTCTGGGAAATTGTTTTTAAGACAAAGCAGCATTATCACAGACATATCCAGGTATTGTTCAAAATAAAGTTTAAATTTAAGAGTTATGAAAGGTCAATGAGGATGTGGAACTTCTAGAGGCATTACAATCTGGCCTGCCTACTCCGTATAGAATTATTATGAATGTAGAATATTGTTTCTTCCTCTACATCCTGGTAATTTTAAAGGATTTGCTTCTAGTGGGTTTGTAATCATTGGAAAGTTTTGCCTTAAGGAATGGCTAATAGCTTTACATTGTGTAAAAAAAAATGTCTCTGCTTCAATACAAGCTAGGACTTGGAATTTTTCAGTGTCTGTTGTTTATTATGTGAAGAGTATTATATTATTAGTTAATTCATCTAAAGAGAAATTTTACTACCTTTGATCTTACACAAGGAGCTTTAAAAATTTTGGAGTAGTTGTTACTCCAGAAAGGTTTCAGAGGCAAAATCCTTTTCAATATTTGGGGTCTCAGTTATATCCTAGAAAGGACTATGGTACAGAAAATTCAATAAAGAAAAGATGATTTACTTACTTCAAACTATTTTCAAATGCTCCAAGGACATGTTTATTGACTAAGAACTCACCTCAAGCTCACCACAGGAGGACTTAGCTTTTGTTAGATGTTTCAAGGGAAATACAAATTAACTGGTGAGAGACAAAGAGCTTTGCAGAAAGTAGAAAAAGCTCCTATAATTATTGATTACAATTATTATCAATTGTAATCAATTATAATCAAATGTTAGTTATTGTTACTCAATGTTCCCACAGAAATTCTTTGGCCAAAGAAACATTAACGTGGATTCATCTTTCTTCATCTCCAAGTAAAGTTTTAACATCCTATTTGGAAGCTGTTTTAGTGTTCATAAACAATTGTAGGATAGAATCATGAAAGTATTTTGTAAAAAAATGTCTTAAAAACCTGATAAGACATCGATTTCTTGTCTCAAAGAGCAATTAAATTGGTTATTGCAGAATACTAATTGATATTTGGCCTATAACATAGTAAAATTTTTAGGCAAAATTGATAATTATTATCCAAAAAACAAGTATTTAAAATTTGATTTACGCATGCTTTTGTATTTCTTGTAAATTTATGTACACATCTCATAAAGGATACCTCTATCATATTTATAAACAGCCCTTCTATGGATAAAAGTATATGTTATTGGATCATATGTTTATTCTCATGTGTTTCCATCTACTTCAGCACAAATAATTAAGTTTCGTGCTATAGCCACTGTTTTGAAATGTTAAAAAAATCAAGCTTTGCTGGGTGGTGGTGGCACACACCTTTAATCCCAGTACTTGGGAGGCAGAGACAGGCAGATTTCTGAGTTCCAGGCCAGCCTGGTCTACAGAGTGAGTTCCAGGACAGCCAGGGCTATACAGAGAAACCCTGTCTCGAAAAAAAACCCAAAAAAACAAAAAAACAAAAAGAAAAACAAACAAACAAAAAAATCAAGCTTTAATTTGTATACTGCTAGCCAAAACATATATAGCTCATGGCTTACAATGACTTGAAATTGTTACTTTTTGAGATACTGCTAATTCTCAAATTTTGCAATTGTTTATACATATACTACTCAAGTTAAGAGAAAATATCTTTGGACATTTAAGAACTCATTTAAGGACTGCACTGCCTGGACAAGATCCCTTAAGGGAATGCCACAGCAGAATTGTATCCAAGGCAGATTATCGGCCTTACACAAGAACAATTGGCCATATAATCTCACTCTTTACATCATCAAAATAGTAATGGCTTGAGATAATAATTTGGTATTTCTAGAGAATGTGCATGTCAAATTGTAAAGACTTGTTCTCAGTGTCCTCAGTTTCTTTCGTTTTGTTTTTTTTTTGTTTTTGTTTTTTTTTTGTTTTGTTTGTTTTTGTTTTTTTGTTTTGTTTTGTTTTTTTTTGTTTGTTTTTTTGGTTTTTCTGAGACAGGGTTTTTCTGTGTAGCCCTGGATGTCCTGGAACTCACTCTGTAGACCATACTGGCTTCGAACTCAGAAATCTGCCTGTCTCTGCATCCCAAGTACTGGGATTAAATGGCATGTGCCAACACTGCCCGGCAGTGTCCTCAGTTTCTACCTGTACCACATAATGATGCTAATTCTCAAGGACTTATACTTTATCAATTATTGCAAATGGATACTCATATTTCTGCTTTTAGAAAAATTAAAATATGTGCATGTGACTACTGTACCTTTTCAGGCTTTCTAGTTGCAACTGCTTTAACAGGAAAAACAACTAAAAATGTAACCATTGCCTACATTATTTTTCTATGCTTGGTGTTCCAAATCAGATTAAAATAGATAATGGAATTGGCTATTACAGTCAATCATTTGAGATGTTTTGTCAACAATTTAATGTTACCCATATTACTGCGATTCCCTATAATTCTCAGGAACAAGAAATTGTTGAAGGTGTGCATCAGGTGAAAAACTGGCTTTTATAAAACAAGAAAAAAAAGGGAGAATTAGATCCCAATGCACATCATTTAAAACATGCTTTTTATTTTTAAAATTCAGATGTCAAGAAACTCTTTGGTGAGTGTCTATAGCATCTTACAATTGGGCATACTCATGTCCAGGTGAGATGGAAGGATCCACTTTTTGGTATATGGCACGATCCTGGTTAGGTATTGTCTTAGTCAGGGTTTCCATTCCTGCACAAACATCATGACCATGAAGCAAGTTGGGGAGGAAAGGGTTTATTTGGCTTACTTCTATATTGCTGTTTATCACAAGAAAGTCAGGACTGGAACTCAAGCAGGTCAGGAAGCAGGAGCTGATGCAGAGGCCATGGAGGGATGTTCCTTACTGGTTTGTTTCCCCTGGCTTGCTCAGCCTGCTCTCTTATAGAACTCAAGACTTCTAGCCCAGAGATGGCACCACCCCTTTGATCACTAATTGAGAAAATGCCCCACAGCTGGATCTCATGGAGGCATTTTCCCAACTGAAGTTTACTTCTCTGTGGTAACTCCAGCCTGTGTCAAGTTGACACTCAAAACTAGCCAGTACAGGTATTTACCATGGAGAAGAGGGAATGTTTGTGTTTTTTCCACAGAATACTGAAGGAGCTTGGTGGCTGCCAGAGTGGTTGTTGTGACATGCTGACTTGTGAGCATGCTGAGTGCCCTGATAATGGTGACAGGAAAGTTGTATTGGTTGTGTGTTCTTGATCCACTTCTGCTTGCCTATGTTCCAGATTAAACAAACAGCCTTGCTTCAAGCTTTTAGATCTTGTGGGACAGAGAACAAAGAGACTGTGGAAACTGACTTAGAAAAATTAATCAAAAAGAGGAATATAATGATTCTTCTCTTTCCTTTAAGGTGATCAGTTATTCTGACTCAATCATGGACTGGTCTAGAAATAAATCCAACATTTGAGATTCCAATTCTGAAGATAGATAAAAGTCTTTATCAGCCAGCTTACTTGACTCACCACTATTTCCTGAGAAGTAACGGTTTTATTGATTTTCAAATCCACCTCCCCCACACCAGGGGGCCAGAGCTTGGGCCTGATCATGCTAATTTGCAACTGTATTGAGTGCTTGGAACATCTCCACAGACAACTTTAATCTTGTTTCTTTTAACTTTTAACTTTGTATTTCAAGCAAGGCCAGTTACCTCCATACAAGCTCACATTCAGAAAAGCTCAGATATGGCAGTTATTCATTGTTATGAAGAAATGGATTGAGTACATATTGTGGCTTTGGTCTGAATGAGAAAAAGATGTGCTATGAGGGCTGGTAGTCAAGGATGTACCACTGTATCTATGGCTCTCATCAACCTAAGACAGAGGCATTTGCCAAGAGCTTGTGCTTGTTCATAATAAACACTAAAGGCCATGTTTGTGCAAATAAACGCAAACAAGCTGCATGTGACCTCCTTGACTGGTAAAGGGAGTCCATTAAATTCAGTCCTAAGACAGATGAGGCCACCAGCCATCATAATTCCCAGGCAGGACCACGGAACATAAGCAAATTTTATGTTCCAGTCCAGTTAATTTTTAATAAATAAAAAGGAAGTAACTGTGCCCTACCCCAGCCTTGAATGGGCTGAATCAGACCTTGTCTTTGCCACGCCACATCTGGCTAGCTCACCTAGGGTGGAACCTTCCAACCTAGGTGAAGTCCATTGTCCTGCTACATCTGCAGCTTCCTGAAAGAAGCCATTGTATGCTATGCAGCTGAGTCTGTTTTCCTGATGAGTTCCTGACAAAGCAACAAGATCCTGACAAAGTGACAAGATCCTGGTACAGTGGGGGATGGGTTACTCCCCTTTTTAAGCTCAGACTCATTGTAAACATTGGGCCTTGATCAGAAACGTTGTATTGGTCTCATCCTTCTCTCGCCATCTTTCCCATTCAAGCCCCAGCTTTCCTTTCATGAACCCAGTAACCCATGGCACTGGTGGCTACATTATTTCCTCTAGACAGGGTTTTAATTTAGTCTGGACTAAGGATATCAACCATCATGGCCCAGTATTCCTTTTGTGTCTGCACCAATAGCTCCATAGGGTTCTAGGCACACACATGACTAATAACAGATTTTTATATGAGTTCTGGGACTCAGATATTCATGCCTACACCACAGACACTTGCATTCACTGAGCCATTTCACTAGACAAATCTCAGTATTGTGTATTCCATTAAATCTGCAAACAAAATGTCCAGTGAGAGAGTATTAATCTATAATTCTGTGGATCTTGATAAAGGCTTCAGGAAAGAAACAAAACTGCGTAAAAAACAATTATATTTGTGACTGATGTCTGGGTAGTGATACAATCAAGTAGAAAACTGATTCCTGTTCCAATACATATGCTGAAAGCATGAAGATGGATATGCAAATGGGTGGGGGAAGTGGAGAACGGGAAGCAATGAGGTCCTATAATCAGTGAGAAGTTGAGAAGATGAGAGAAAAGGGAAAATATATACAAATATAATGATAATCACAATATTATTTTTTTTAAAAAAAAAAGTTGTATTTATGTGTATGAGTCTGTGTCTCTGTGTGTGTTGTGGGGAGGGCACATGAAAGTAGTTACCTAAAAATTCCAGAAGAAAATATCAGATTTTCTAGATAAGAAGTTATGAGCAATTCTGGACTACATGGAATAAATGCTTAGAATTGAACTCAGGTTCTTCGGAAGCACTATGATTTGGTAGTCATCTCTTCAATACCACTAAGTCCTCTTGATAATTAAATTATACCTACCAACTTTTGATCGACATCTTGTGATACAGCAATTCATTTTTTTTAAATCTTTTTCAGGTCCAGGTCTGAAATGGCTGCTATAAAAATTCTTGTGCAATACCAAGGAGTGTTCTCAAACCCCAAAAGACCATTCAGGAGCAGAACTGATGCAGTCACACCATGGTCTTTTCTTGAACTCTCTTGGGTTTAACTTACCACTGAGCTGCAGGATAGCTCAGGTGGCATTCACCAAGACAAGGTTTGATAGAAATAGCAAAGTGGGAGGTGAGTGTTTCGCTAACTGCTTTATTTTTGCTTTTATTTTTATTTATTTATTTTTTTGGCCTTTAGCAAAATTCACTGGTGCTGGGTGGCAAATAATAAACTCTGATTTCTTCCTAATTGGTAGTTATTAGGCAAGAGGAGGGCTTGTGGGGAGTTAACCTGGAATCTAAGTATAAACACTGTATTTGTTGGGGGAGATTAACCTAGAGACAATGTTCTTGTTGGAGCTAGTCTAGAAACTGGAGCTAGGCTCGGGTTTTGTTGGGGGATGGTAACTTGAAAACTGCCTGTTTGTTTACATGAATTCAAACTTAGGTCAGATTCTCTAAGATGGAGTTTGAATCCCAAAAATTTGGCCTCTCACTAGTCACTGCTTCGATCACTTTTGTATACTATATGTTATTTTATTTACAAAGAAGAGTGCTTTGGAGAAAAACAGAAGTCAGGAATATGGTCTGAAGGCTTCACAACTCTTAGCTCAGTGACATCTCTATTTATGAAGTGCTCAGCTTCATATATTTTGCTATAGTAACAAAAATTATAGTAAGATTTACCCAGGTTGAAACTCTCACTTCTTTTAAAGTTAAGGAAGAAATTGGTGCATGCATATCGTTGAAGGGATGATTTTGATTTGGTTTGATATTCACCCAAAGTGAGCTTGGATTTCTTTTAGAAAAGAAAGGTTCTTTTTCTGTTTTTATGGAGAGAAGTCAAACATCTTAAGAATTCAAGGACCTCTGAATATTCAAGAGTTAATATCACATACACTCTAGCAGTCTGACACTGCACATCAGTTCTTTGATTCAGTCACAGAAAACTTTCTTAAGCAGTAAATCAAAATGTCTTTTATGCACTTTTTAATGTCACAATCAGATCATGAACAGATCGTGAACTCAAATTATAAAAAGTCTTTTTAAATGCTATTATAAGGAAATAGATGTTTTCATTCCCTGTGGTGAGTGGGTGGTCAGCTGATTAAAATGCAGTATTTTTTCATGAGCACATCAAGTTCATAAGAACTATCCAACTTTATATTCATTATAATCATCCTTGCCATCATATCACATATCCACACTGTATAAGCCAGTTCCTGACCTATCGTGTAATGCCCTTTGCAAATTATCACTTGTAATAAAGTCTTAGTCATCACTGTTGTAGCACAAAAGTAGTTAGTTACCCATTAAGTCACTTATCTAAACGAATCAGATCTTTGTTGCCACCTGCTGGTGAATTATCCAATTCCAATATCTTATCATTAGCATCCCATTCCTAAGAATTGTGGTATTATCTATCCTTATCAGGATTCACCTAGACAAAGACATATTAGGAGAAATGACATAGATGATAGAAAACAGTTAATAATAAGTTGAACCTGAAAAAAAAAATAAGTTGCATCTGAGTAAGGAAGATTGCATGGTGACAGAAAATTCAAATCTTGGCAGAAAAATGATACCAGACACATTACCTGCATCATTCCAAGCAACTGAGATGAAGCCTTCTCAGCCATACACAATCTACTGAGAATCATTAGGTGCATGCTGATTCTGGGTATTGTCAATTTGTCAACAATTAAAGCCTGTCACAGGTGCATAAGAAGAATTTTGCCTTATACAGTGTTGGAAAACATGCTTATAGTTGGCAGTTGGCAGAAACCCATCAATGTAATAAAGTTTGAGGAAATTGTTGGGGAATGATTATGTGTTACAAAGTTATGATTTGCATTACATTACTCTTTTTGTATCCTCATGGAATTGATTTTATATGAATACAATATACAGGTCCAACTTAATTTTTTGTCCTGTTTGTTTTTTATTTATGGTATTCTGTATCTTCCTTCATTTTTACTTTTATTTAGGAAAGGCAAGATGCAAGGTACAGACCACTATAGAACCACTATGTAGTACTTAGAAAGAAAAAATAGTTATTACCCTGATTCTCACTTTCCTTCCCTTGCTCTTATCTCCTTTCCTTATCTCTGACTTTTTTATTTTCAAATAAATGATATTAGAAGTGGATTGGTGAGTAGGGGGAGGGGGAGGGAATGAACTTTTTATTTTATTTTATTTTATTTTATTTTTATCGGAGGGGAAACTGGGAAAGGAGATATCATATGACAGGTAAATAAAGAAAATATCTAATAAAAAAGAAACATTTCTGGACAATGTTTACTGACCAATTATCCAGGTAAGTAATATTTCATATCCAGGTAAGTAATATTTCATACCATCTTGTTATGTTTTGCATGGTTGTTTTTGTTGTGGTTTTCGTTGTTATTGTCACTTTGTTTGGCTGTTTGCCAACACAACACAACATTGAGTAACCTAGAAATAGTTATTGCCTATTGCAGAATTGCCTCCATCAGACTGGCCAATAATCAAGACTTTGGATCATATTCTTGATTGATGATTGATGATTGATGTGGAAAGGGACAGCCCACTGTGGATGTTTCATCTTTGAGCAAGTTCTTCTTGATTGTATCAGACAGCAAACTGATTCCTGCATTCATGTTCCTGCCATGTTTAAATTCTTGCTTTGTTTTTCCTTTTGTGGTTTGTTTGTTTGTTTTGTATTGTGTTTTCATTCAGTGATGGGCCACATAATCCACCCTAACTCCAGACACTTTCTCTGTGTTACAGTGCTAATTATAACAATAGAACCAAACTAGGTCACATTCAAATATAAATAATGTATTTTTGTAACTCGGTCTGGTGGGATAAGCCTTTCATCTCATTTTACTAGAGTGGCTGATTTAGGAGAATCACAAGTTCATGTTCTACCTAGGCTACAATCCAAGTTCAAGATTAGATGAGGTAACTCAGTAAAACTTCTATTAAAATAAGAACATAATACATGTCAAGTTCTGGGAGGACTGAGAGAGGACTGAAGCACAAGACATTTCATACATGCAAGAAACTGGCACAGAATATGTATTATTATATATTAAACTATAATATGTTTATATCCATATATTTGTATACATTATACATACACATGCTCATACACTCACATAGTATTTTTAAAGGACTGTTGCTTGGCCTGCATGAGCCCTTAGGTCCAGTTGCCTGCATTGCTACAACAGCAAGGTAAAGTGGAAATTTTGGTTTCTTTGGAAAGTGAGTAGTGTCTGATGGTCTTTTCTTAAAGCAGACACAGGTGAAAGGATGTTTATCTAGAGAAGGCACATGAGAGGACATATGATGGATTCTTTGCCTTACATTGCATTGTTGAGCTCTTTTAGTTGTGACTTCATAGAGAGAAAGACATCAAATAACTTGTGGTGGTGTTCTGATAACTTTTTGTTAACTTCCAAGGACTCATGATTTCAACTGATACAGACTCACATGGAGTTTTGCTAAGACAGACTTGAGAGCTGAGACAAACCAGTGGAAGGATAGGCGATGTTTGGAGGAAGCATACAATCAATGGACTGATTGTATGAGAGGCTTGCATAGCTAACTTTGCAATGCTTCTTGGTCTCCTCTCTTTGCCTTCCCTGATCTTCATTTCCTTGAGAGAAACCTTTCTTTTCCACTACCTTTGGTGGGTTGTGGGCTAGAAGGGAGATTAAAGCATTTAAGAACCCTTATTTAGAGTAGATTTTGAAAAATCAAAGCTCACAGCAGGATACTACTGTATTCTTTTCCTCAGAAAAGCCATTTTTCTCTGTACTTACAGAAATCAATAATTGGAATTGGTTTTATGGTATCTGATAGGTAAATCAGGTATGTCATTTGTATGCTCTGTCTTTTTGTAAATAATGTTACATAAGGAAACATATTTACCTGTATTATTTTTAGGTTTTATTGTGCCTTTTTGTCCTTGACAAAAATATTCTCTTCTAATCCCTAATAAAAGTTTTTTTTTTCCTGGTTCTATTTTAAATTTTTATTTCCCAAATTTTTCAGTGTTTTAAAGTTAGCTATGTTCTCCCCTACTTACTTTCATGAATTTTGTGTAAGTTAAACAAATTCTGCTCTATTTTTCTTAGTTTGCATTTGAGGAAATTAGGACTGTGTGTAGACTACCAAGGCTGCTTCTAAACTCATTCAGAAGCTTATGTGATATTTCTCCGTTTTTATGATCCTAGAGGAAAATACTAGATGTTCTTTCTAAAGTGTCATTCCTATTTATTGTGGTGGATTTCTGTCATATTGCACTGGTAATGTTAGTACTTCAGTCCCTTCCCTTTACAAATTAGGACATTTTTCTCAAAGTACTGAAGTGAGGAAAATGATTAATTAATAGTTTAATTTGTGTACAAAGTCAAAATAATTTGGAAATTGTTCACATTTAGCTTATTTCTTTGTTGTTTGTTTATTTTTGTTTATTTACATCTCAAATACTGCCCCATTCCCCCTCTTCAGAGTTCCTGACCCCATTCTGCCTCCCCATCATCTCTGAAAGTAGTTATGTAAACCTGACTTGGTACTTCCCACTTGTAAGCCCAGCACTAACAGCCTGAAGCTGAATTACAGTGAGTTCAAAGTAACCCTGACCTAAATAGTCATTTTCATGACAGCTCCAGGTATAGTTTAAGAACACTTGAAAACAGCAATGCAATACAGTCATAAACTTGAATTAGGTCTTATTTTTGCACTGGTAGAACAAAACACCATGCAAACGTAGGTTTAGTTTGGACCAGGGTTCCAGAAGATCATCTGTCATTCACTATCTTAGGGGAGTGACATGGCCAGGATCTTGAGCCAGCTGCCAGGTGCCACCTGCCATAATCAGCAGACACAGAGCATGAGGAGTAAAAGCTTGTGCTCAGCCAGCCTCTTCCTTTCTTATGAAGTCTGTGATCCAGATATAAAGAAAGATGTCCACCTTTTAGTTTGGGTCTTCACACACCATTTAACCAAATCAAGATAATCTCTCCCAGCCAAGTTAACCCAATTAACCCGGTTCCTAACCAGTGTGCCTGGAGGCTTCCCTCCCAGGTGACTCTAAACCCTATCAGGTTGACAATCAGCAGTAATAATCACTATTATTCCTTTTAATTTTGGATTAGAAAATTTACATTTGTGGGGTATTTGTGAAAATTTATATTTTTACTTCTGAGTGCATATTTACTTTTTATAAGTTCATGTAGGCTACATTGTTTCTTCTTCAGTTAATAAATTCCTTTTGGCTAGTGGTTTTGTTTTGCTTTTTTTGTTGTTTTTGTTTTGTTTTATTTTGTTTTTGTTTTGTTTTTCAAGACAGGGTTTCTCTGTGTAGCTCTGGCTATCCTGGAATTCACTCTGTAGACCAGGCTGTCCTTTAACTCAGAAATCTGCCTGCCTCTGCCTCCCAAGTTCTGGAATTAAAGGCATGCATCACCACTGCCCGGCTGGTTTATATATTTATATATAATCATGCATATTTTAAAATTCAATTTATAGTCATACTTCTTATAAAAATGCATATTTTTAAAATAATATATTGCAGAAAGTCCTATCTGTGAGCTTGTTTCAGGTCTCTAAGCACTGAAGTAATAGCTTTGTGTGGGGCTGGAGGTCTGTTTCCGGCCTAGATTGTGGGAACAGACAACCTCATGCACATTGTGGTTGAGCCAACTCATAGCTTCATTAGGCTTCAGATTCAATGTTAGACTTTTTCTCAATAATATTAATCAATAATAATAAATAATGTGGAGAGGTGTTGAGAAAAATATTCCACCTGTGTCTCTGTTCCCCTCCTTGCAATGCAGATGCAAATAATTCATTTTACTATATTGAAGGATTTTATTTTAGAGGCCAGAAAGGTGGCTCAACAGTTCAGAGCCCTTACTTTCCCTGGTTCATATAGCTTAATCCACATGGTATTTAACAACCATTAGTAACTCCAAGTGGAAGGGATCTGCCACACTTTTCTGGCCTCTGCAGACACAAAGTACATATGTGGTATACATATATGTTGGCAGACAAAATACAGCACAGTAAGCAAACCTTAATAAATTTAAGCAAAATTTACTTTGGGTGATTGAAGGATGGATCATAGGTAACAGCACTTGCTGTTCGTATACAGGACATGGTTTGATTCCCATCCTCAATATTTAGTTCAGAACTTTCTTTAGTTGTATTTCCAGGGTACCCAATGTCTCTTTGGCTTCTGTGGGGACCAGACACGAATGTGTTTAGTTTCCGTACAATCAAAAATTACATATAAATTAAATAAAAAGGTAAATAATTATTCAAAAATACTTTATTTTGATTCTTGTTTTCATTTTAAAGAATACTAATATACAGAGGACTTTCAATTACTGATCAATATATTAATTTGATAAAACTAACATTTTCATTATTCTAATTTTCCTGAACTACTGACTACACCACTAGTAAGGAAATGGATTTTGGTTAGAGCAAGTAATTGAATTGACAAAAATTGCCAAGTTTGTATAAACACTTTAGAACTGTAGAATGATGGTAAACTTTATGTCCACATTGATTGTGTAAAATATATGGCAATAATATTTGAATGTAGCAAAGTTAGAGAATGGCAGCTTCCTGGGTAGAATGTGCTGATTAGCATTAGAAATATAATATATAAAATAAGATAGAACCAAACATGACTGACCTTTAAAAAATCAATTAGAGATTCATAATAATTCTGCTCTACAAATAGACTGATGCCTGCTGTGTCCAGTTGTCATTAGAAAGGCTTTCTCTGGTACCAGGTAAGAGTGGGTACAGAGGCCCACATTTACATATTCTGCAGAGAGTTAGAGTCTAAAAATAGAGGTCTCTATTGGCTTCCTCTCCTTGTGAATCAGGAAACCCTATAGAAGTGTGGAGGAAAGATGGAATGAGTCCAGGTGACAAGAAAAAATCGTGGCCTATGAAATCAATTCAGCAGATCTCACATAGGCTCGCAAGACTGAAGCAACAAGCATTGGGCTTGCAGGGCTCCACACCAGGTATTCTGTGTGTAGGTTACTGCTATTAGCTTGTTTTTATGGGACTCCTAACAGTGGGAACAAGTGTATCTCTGACTCCTTTCTCTGCTCTGGTGCTTAAACTCTTTTCCTCCTATTAGGTTATCACGACCAGCCTAAATATGACAGCTTTTGCCTTGTCTTATTTTCTCTTGTCTTGTCCTCTTTAGCTGTTGGTTTTTGGAAGCTTGCTCTTTCCTGAAACAGTAACCAAATGTGAATAGACCTATGGCAGAAGGGAGTTGGGTGGTGCCAGAGCAAGTAGAAGTATTGTAGGGAGGAAGAACTGAGTTTCTGATGTATTGCATGAGAGAAGAAACTATTTTTAATTTTTAAAAGATTAAGTTTAAAGCAATTATTATTTGATGTCACAAAAAATAACAAATACTTTATAAAGCAATTTAATGAGAAAACAAAATGGGTAGAGTTGAAACTGAAGACAATCCTGAACAAAATTTGAAAGATGGAAAGGCAGGCATAATTTATTCTTTCTAATGAGTTTCCTTTGACAGAGTTAATAATCTCAATTACAAACGCTTAATAACAGTTGACAAATGGATTCTTGTATCTTATTCCCTGTTCATTATAACTAGGAAGTAATTGTCTGTTTTATTTAGCATATTCTACCTAATTTCACCTGCACACAAAGTATTTACCACATACAAAATTAATGCTGCCCCCAAAGAGCAAAACCTCTGTTGATGATATCTAGTAGTTTCCAAAATTGATTGCACAGAATCCTTCTTCAGTGTTTTATTTAACTCCTGAAGCAGCTCTGTGGCTGTTTTAACATTGATCAAAGTATTGTTGTATTAAAGACTCAAAATCATTTTTGCATTTGTTTAAAAATTCAACACTAGAGTATTTGCTATGATTTTGTACAAGTCAATCTACCTATAAATTATTTATTCTTAAAAATTTTTGTAAGGAGTATCTATATATTGGACTTGTTGTTATGCTGTGTTTCAGTAAATAATTTACTAATATCCCAATGGTATACACTAATTTTATATTATCATCTCTACTGAGTTTTAATAGTATTTTATACTTAATAAGATATGAAATAGTCACCTAGTTACTATACACAGATGGATATGATAACACCGTCAGTGCTTAAACCTATCTTGATTTTTTTCCCATCATTTTTAAAACCGGTCTTTAAGAAATGGGAATTGATTGAGTCCAATTTATTATTTAGATTTAGTTTTTCTCTCTTCCTGCTTTCCAGATTCTGTCTCTGTCACACGGTATGTGTATATGTGTCTCTTTTCCATATGAGTCCACCTTTCTTTATCAGAGAGATAAAGGAAATAGATTGATAGATGATAGATAGACAGATATAGACATAGACATAGATATTAATGTAAATTTCTTCTTTATTGTTGATGGTGACATAAATAAGAATAATGAAAAATTAAATGGATGGAAGTAAGTTCAAAAGAAGGTACTTATAAAATCATACACAGGAGAAGGGAGCAAAGGTGGATACAACAGAGAATGATGCATAGTTGTAGATGAGTTTAAGGAAAAGAAGGAGACAATCTTTAAGAGTCATTCATCACCTAGACCTCAATGAGCTACCATGGCTTTTTATTGATATTTAGAAAACTTTGAGTGACCAAAAGTCAGACAGACACACAGAAAGAAAGAAAGAAAGAAAGAAAGAAAGAAAGAAAGAAAGA